>JAKSZP010011991.1:0-158352 GCA_022478985.1 Massospora cicadina
TGATAGTGATTAACTATCAGATGTACCAATTAGGTTCAATTGTGTTTTTTCACTGAATGATTGGGAATGTAAGTAGTAAGTTGCAAGGCGAGTGATGCTTCCTGCAACTAGCAAATTAATCAATTGGTTTGTGACCTTCCTTAATGGGTATTAAGTCTCATCACCTAAGCAGGTCGCTAGCCAAATATGGTTGGTTCACTTGGATTGAGAGGAAAACCTTAGGGACATGATTTCCAACTCTTTCCGTTTTAGTTCTCAAGGATGGTCAATGACGGAATCCTAGCCAGGATTGGTAAGACCATCACTGCTGAGACGAGGATGGGTGATTCAATGGCAACAGCTGCTGTATCATCTAAGAGGTTTTGACTGAGAATTAGATGACTAAATCCCCACTATAAGTTCCCTAGAATTTACCTAGATTAAAAAAAGAAGCCTTTATCCAGTATATAGTTTAAGTATTAAACTTTATCATCTTTCAATTGTTCTACTCTTTCTCAGAGATATTATTTCTGCGTGCAATAATTGGGAGACTCTTAAAGGGAAAGAGTAAGGATCTGAGTGAGGATCCAGAGAAGAAGCAGAAACAAATCGGGGTTTATTCTGACTTTGTGTCAAACTGGAGAAATTGTCACCAGGGAATCCCAGAGAAGATCTTGTTGTACAGTACAAGAGAATGAATCCCTATTTTGAGACATATCAAGTATTTTGAGCAGGAATACTGGCCAATTGTTGGGCCAAGATCTAAGAATTATATTCAACTATGGATAATAGTCGACATACTATTATCAACCAATTATATCAATAGCAATACAACACAGACAAATTGCACAAGGACTGAACCTGTGCAAGTAATAAATTTATAGGGGTTATTGGCCGATAATAACCAGAACCAGTAACTTTTTACACTATGCTCACTGGCAGCATTATCAAGAAAGTGGTGTACCATCATGGGGACTAGAGTTTGGCATCAGCCATTATTAGCCTTGCCCAGAATCTTGTGGGGGCCAACAACATCAAACTGCTCACCCCCCTTGGCCAGTTTGGCTCTCGCACCAAGGGTAATAAGGATGCAGGCACCACGCATTACAGCACACCCACCTCAAGCCTATCACTCAACTTCTGTTCCATAAGGATGACATGTTACTTCTCAACAACCTTGACGATGATGGCATAAAGGTATAGTAGAGTGGTTTGTGACGGTGATACTAATTGTTCTGCTGAATGGGTATGATGGCATCAGTACCAGGTAGTCAACCAATATCCCTTCTATAACCCATTGGATGTGATTTTCCAACCTGTGGAAGCTCATTCAGGGTGAATCCCCTCATCCCCATGCTGCCCTGGTACATTGGGTTTACTAGTGACATCAGGCCTCTGGCCCCAACTGCTACACAGTGCATGTCTGCATCACCAAGCTTGAAAAATGGCATTTTGAATTTATGGAACTCCTCATTGGGGTGTGGACCCAAGCGTATGATGCCATGATGGAGGACTGGTGTCTCAACTTCAATATGATTGAGGACTATGAGAAGCATCACTCTGATCTGAGTGTGAGGTACATTTTCTGGGTGTCAGAAGCCTCCATGGTAAAGCTGGAGAAGGAGGATCTGAGAACCAAGTTCAAGCTGATGGAATCAATCTTCACTTCCAACTTGATGTGCTTTAACAAGAGCAGCTTAATCAAGTGCTATGCCTCAACTGAAGAGATCCTGACCAAGTTCTACAACATCCGCCTGCAGTTCTATCATAAGTGCAAGGTGGATCTGATGTACAAACTCATACAGGAGCACACCAAGCTTTCCAACCAGGCCCACTTCATCCTTGACATCAACGAGGAGCTTGAAATGCATAACATCACCCATGCTGACCTCAACAGCAGCTCATTGAGATAGCGTTTGACCCCATCAACACCAAGGATGATGGGGCTACCAATAGTGGTTTCAAATATAAGCTCAACATGAAGATTCTCAACATGCCCTAAGAATTAGTTGAAAGGCTTGTAAGAGTCTGCAACGCCAAGTTTGAGGAGATTGAGGTGCACTGCACCAAGAGCCCTCTGGACCTTAGTAACACAGACCTCAATCTTTTCCTTAAGCTGTGGGAGGATATGGTTGAGGAGAACTGGCTTATCTTTGCCCAGAGCCTCACTGAAGGCACCAGCTGCTCTAACAAAAAGAAGTGAAGGGTTGCCTCAAAAACTCAAGCTTAAGGAGGAGAGCAAGGAGACCAATCCCAAAGTCCTTGCTTGCTCTGACAGTGCCTCCAAGCCAGATGCTGTGTATCCATAATCACCATCACATTTCAAAGCCAAACTGGGGAGCCTACCACTGGCCAAGCCTCTCTCCAGCTCCAACAACACTTTAAAGCCCAATTCCAAGCCAATCAGGATGACAGCAATGTCTCTGATAACCAGTTTAAGGCAATATCAGCCAGAGAACTGAGAAGAAGCCTCCAAGTGCCATAAAGCCTACCCCCAAGTCCATGACCAAGGAGTTGGCTTTGTATAAGCCAGAATCCAAGCCCAAAGCTTCCCCCAAGCACAAGAACCCCAAAGTCTCTGATAGTGAGGAGGCTTTAAGGTGTAGGCTGCACTTCCTACCATTTCCAAGACCTGCATCATCACCAAGCCATTCCCAAAGCTAGCTATGTTGACACCATAGTCATGTCATCCAATTGTAACAATTGAGTTCATCTAAATTGTTGCATATTGACTCATATTTGAAAATCTGAATTTGTTTATAATCATTTTTAAAAACTTTTGGTTTGGTCAGTTTAGGGCGCTGGGTTGTGCCTTTACCCAAAACATTAATTAGGCTCATATGGGCATAATCTACAATTTAGGTGAGGCTCCCAAAGGGTAGCTGTTAAAAGGCGTGCCTGCCAATTCTGAAGCTCACTTTGGAATTTTACCCCTAGTTTTTCCACCTGGAAAGCATTGTCAGTTGCTCCCCAGACAAGCTCTGTTTGGTGGGCCCTTTTTATCACATGAATAAAAATAAAGGTTGTTTTGGGGTTAGCATACCTCGCTTACCAGTTGGTCTTTTTGGGTATCCAGTTTTGAGGAGTTTTTGCGTGGTTGGGTCAAACCAACCACAATAGAGGCCTTGCATAACTTGGTTTAGAAATGTTTTGGCTCTGTCAGTGCACCAAACCTTTCCCTACTCGAAGTTAGTCTGCTTTGGTGCTGTTGGTGCACCAAAAGCATCATTTACTATATGACAGTCAGAACTGGGTTTTTCTGACTGTTATATAATTCTGAAGTCAAATGTGCACTGCATGCCTGTAATCCCCAGTTCAGCTGATATCAGTGGTCACTTGGTCCCAGTTGTTGAGGAACTAGCACTGTTGGGAGCTGGTGGCTGATGGCCAACCCTGGATCTAAAGTGACCATCAGCTAAAAATCCTGATGGGGCGTCCCACTAACCAGGGATTCAATTGGCACTGAGGGGACCTGTCCCAGCAGGGCTCCCTCACCAACAGATGGTCCACCCAGAGAGGTGATGGCCATCCAGCCATGCTGAACTGTGCACCCCTCTCACACTTCTGTTAAAGAAAGCACCTTCCTGGTTGGGATGGGAAGACCATCACCAACAGGAGCCTGAGAGGGAGGCATAACACAGCTATGTGCTGAGCACGTCCTCATGCCAGGTGGGCTGATCTGGTAGCCCAGTTCAAATTTTCCCTCACCATTTGTCTTTTTCCCTCGATGGTCCCAGAGTTTCTCCAGGATAATTTTCCTGGGGCTCGAGGTAACTCACCCCAGGAAACCCTCATCATGGTAGCCTTCAACTGTGTGGCCCCTCTTTGAGGAGGGGCCCTTCTCTAGAAGGGGGTAATTTAACAATTGAGTTCATCTCAATTGTTGCATCCTGACTCAGATTCAAAATACAAATTTGAGTCAAATTGCTTTAAAAAAGATTTTTGGTTAGTTCAATTTTTGGCGCTAGGTTGTGCCTCACCCAAAACATCGATTGGGCTCATATGAGATAATCAATGATTCAGGTGAGGCCCCCAAAGGGCAGCCATTAAAAGGTATGCCCACCAATTCTGAAGCTCACTTTGGAATTTTACCTCTAGTTTTTCCACCTGGAAAGCATTGTCAGTTGCTCCCCAGACAAGCTCTGTTTGGTGGGCCATTTTTATCACATGAATAAAAGTAAAGGTTATTTTGGGGTTGGCATACCTTGATTACCTGTTGGTCTTTTCCAGGTATCTAGTTTTGAGAAGTTTCACTAATGGTTGGGTCTTACCAACCACAATAGAGGCCTTGCATAACTAACTTGGTGTAGAAATATATTTGGCGCTGTCAGTGCACCAAACCTATCCCTACTTGAAGTTAGTCTGCTTTGGTACTGTCAGTGTGCCAAAATCATCACTTATTATATAGCGGTAAGAATTGGGATCTTTCTGACTGTTACACCAAGGAGGAAAAACCCTCAGAATCGTAGATTGAATTGGTCTCAGAATACTCCATGTCACCTGAAAGCGTACACTTAGTTTGCCACTTGCACCTTCTCTTGTCTTAATAACTAAAGGTGTTCTTGACAATGCAGAGTAACAATTTAATTTTTGAATGGGTGAAATTGGTTATATTATGTAGAAAAATTAATTTGGCATTAGGGGCTATTGCAAATTCAAGTTGACAAGTTAACTACCAATAATCCACAACCCAGCAAGTCAAAAACTATAGGCAGCTAAGCACCTGATTTTCACGTGGGTGAGTACTTGAACTATTTTTTACTAAAATTATCAAAGGGGTGGCTCATCACAGTTGGCACAATAATTGCTCCCATTTAAAACCATTTTCTACCACCTAAGCTTATTACAACCTTACAAACCTGTACATGGGCCTTGATTTGGGTGGTTTTCCCTATAAGCTAATACCAGCTATCATCTCCTATAATCTTTATAAAGGTACAAGCCTGGCTTATAGTTAAAATTGACATCTAGCATCAACTTGTAGTTTATGAACTTATTGATGGCCATCTACCAATTTACTTAATAAAACACATTCACTTACTGACATAATAAATGATTGACTGACATTTGAAACCTTCGCGTCTGATAGGTTCAATCTATTTGGATGATTGAGTGAGAATTGGTAAATTTCATCTAATAATTTACCAAATTGCTCACTAACAGATTCTGGTGGTTGTCTTGAAAATAAACCTTTGACGACCATCAGATTGGGCCAATTACCCCTTTAATGCTTGAGCTAACACCTATATACTCACCTCAAAGACTATTGCAATCATACAAATTTGGGCCGAATATCTCAATGGTAATTTGACTAAGTATATCTATTAGAGCTCTCAGCCTGTATACGCGCACATATTCTAGCCAATTTCCTATTCATCAAATCTCAGCAATTATTCCCAGTTATCAGGAACACAATTAACTTAATCATATACAAGATCATATGGGGATGACCCAAAGTTAACGTCTGAAAATTCCATGGACTTCAGATTAATGAAAAACGTAATCAATTTCCCACCTTAGGGCGAAATTCATATGTTAATCCATGTAATCGGCATGATAGCACTTGTTTGGACTACCTGAAAGGGGTTATCTAGTGCTATTGAGAAAGAGGCCTTCCAACATCCCAATTAGGGGTGCGTTATTTACTTTAATTGATGCCAAAATTTCACAGAAGGTGTATTTCATCAGCAGTATGACAAAACTGAAATCCAGAAGATCCTAGGTCAATTTTGCATGCTTTTATCGCAATTTTTGTACCTGAAATCCTCCCAATTTTGAGAGTATTTTTTGCCACCAATAAACCTAAGAAAAGGTTTCAGTTGTATTAGTTCAAGGGCCAAACTGAGGTGGTAAAGTATCTGTTAAAATTTTGTGCTGTAATGTGGCCAGGAGATGCCCTAGAGGTATAAATACTGGCACCTGGCCTAATGACCATTATCTAATAAATAGCTTCTAATAGAAGTTACATTTATTTTATCCTTTTCCATGTTTTTATCTGAATTCTAACCTTGGAGAAGTGTCAACAAACTGGAAGGACCGAATTCCCAGTTTATATAAACCTGCCTCAGAAGAATTTCCTGAACATGAAGGGAAAATTACACCCAAAATTGGCTGGAAGAGGCGAGGAGAACTTAATAGCAAAGTGAGTTTTTGAACAGTCCAAATACCATAAACTACAGGCACAATTGAGGATCAACCATCAGAACTTCAGCCCAAATAGACATTCAGGATAACAATTTTCAATCAAGCAGTCATCAGATTTTGACAACTGGTGCTCACTCAAAACTGGTTACACTCTCTAAAATGGATTCCTATAACCAATTTCTGGCAGATTTGGCCAGATGAAACAGCGACATTGGGATGGATGCTAAAGACAAGGCCATCTCAGAATATTTTCCCAGTCACCAAGGCTCCACAGCTGGTAACTCCTACACCTGAAATCTTATCAAAATTGGGGGAGCTCATGCAGCAAAGCCGGTCGTTTAAGATAGAAATGAGGATGATGCCCTGAACAATGAGAAATTTTCAAAAATTTAATAGTTGTGTCATTATTGCAGGCCAGAAACACTGAAATTACTAAGAAAATTTGTGAACTCAGAATGCAATTATCAACTGCAAAACCTGAGTAGATAGTATGGGCAAAGATATTAAAAGCATAGCGTCTAATCAAGCTTTATTCAAAGAAAAGCCTGACAACCTAAAAAAGCAATGCAGCCAATGCTCACCCAGCTTTGACAAAAGAAAAGTAGGAAAAAGCTCTGTCCATTCGTCCAAAAAACAGTTTGTAAAAACTAAGGGCTGAATTCAGGCATCAGAATCTAGTAGTTCACAGCAATATTATGAAACTGAATCATCAGAAATTGACACCAATGCAGAAACTGAGATGTCAAATATCCATTCTATTCCTAGAGTACTGGCAGCAATCCCAACTTCAGGTACTTCCGAATAGGAAAGAGGGCCGATTATGGGCGATGACATACCAAGACATTCAAGAGGAAGTCAACCTTTATGCCTGAAAAAGGGCAAGATGACTTCAAACCATTATATCTACCAAATTTTGATAAGGATTAAAATGTTCATTCTTTCCTCAAGTTATTTGAAAAAGCAATGAGATGAGCATCAGACCATGCAAAAGAATAAGCACTGATTAACTCACTTGATGCTCATAGCTGTGACCTCATTATGCCCTATTTAGGTGACGATTGGTTCTATATGTATGCTAAAATTGCAATAACAAAACAATTTAAAGGCCTAAGAAACTAGAAACCCGAAAAAGAGTGCTTCTTAATATCAAAGAGCAAATAGAATGAGACTATTAAGGATCTTACAGATTGATTCTTACATGAGGCACAAGCTCTGCATGGGTGCAGTCCAATAGATAAGTTTGACACCATGATTTCATTAAAGCATGCATTTGTGCCCTTCTGTGAACTGCACGATGTCACGTTGCCTGCATTCAATGGAAGCTTGAAAATCCAAGAGCTTACCAATTACTTTAGAAGCTGTTTCTTTAATTTCAACACACCTAATTGGGCCAAAGATCAGCAAAAATCCCGATTTTTGGGCCCAGAAACAACACTATGTCCGACCAGGGGAAAAATTTCCAAAATATGAACCAAATATTTGAGCAAAAACAGCAAACAGGGACGATTACATATCACAAATATGGTCAAATAGGGCACTTTGCTAGCCAATGTGTCATGGAAATGGCAGAAGTAGTTTATACCAGCTGCCAGTTAGGATGTGTAAGCACCCAAAAAGCAGGCCAGAATTCCAAAGGCATTGCCGCCTGAATGATGTTGTATGTAGCCAGGCATTGGGAAACGATAAATTGTTGATGCAAGACAATAGTGAAAAGCAACCCAAGGATGAACCAAATTGAGGCCGCCCCAGACCCTGAAGGTCTCACTGAAGGGGGTGGTACCACATGGATGGTTTCAATAAGGTCACCAGTAGTTGGGGTTAAATCAACTGGGGAGACAAGGGGGTGGATCATTGCCTGAAGATGGTGGACATATGGTCACAAGATCCCAGTATACAGTCAGCGAAAGTTCATAATGCCAGGGTTAAATTGCCAGAAGTATCTAGCTCGCTGAATCCAGTTTATGATGGTGGGGGCCATAGTGACCATTAGTACTGGTAGAGCCCATCCAATATAAGGTTAACGGGCCACAAGAGAAAAGCCATCTGGAATGTGGCCAGAAGGATATCAATAAAATCGAAATTGATAGTTTTTGCAGAAAAATTTTATTGTAAAGAAAAGTAAGAAAATTGACCAACTATTTTCTCAGTGCGATGCAACTGATTAAATAGTGGTCAATTAATGTGGACACAAGCAGGGATCAAGACCCTCAATTGCGACCTAACCAGAAAATTATTTGGGAATGGGGGCAGATAGTTTCACTGGGAACTGACATCAAAGGATTTGGTGGCAGACCAAGTCGCTGCTGGTTTGACCTTGAACGCCTGAACCAAGGCTCAACTACATTTATGACAGTTGGCACAATGGCGTTTAGCCCAATGAGCAGCGGGAATCCCCCAAGGCCACCCCAAGTAGGGGCAGTCCCAATTGGTTGGGAATGGGTTTGGGATGCCTAACCTACCCATGCCCAGTTGCTGGGCCAAATGTTCATTCAAAAGCGCTGTGTCAGCCGCAACGCCCAATTTGCCAGCAGGGAGCTTTGAACCCTTGTCAATGGTGTCCGATGCTACTACCTGCACGTTGAGGATCATCCCAACGATTTTGGGAGGGGGTTAATTTTGTGATCATGGTGTTAACCAAATTGAAACCTTCTGCAATTCCGGCTGATAAATCAGTCTTTGTCCCTTTTTGACTATATGGGATCTGATCATCGGGCATGTTCCCACTTGATTTTGGACTGAACAAAATCATTTCAGTGATCTTGGCGCAAGTTTTCCCGAGCAAATGTACTAGTTCTGCTGAGGTGAAGGTGGGCACCGGGGGAGGAATACGAAGAGAAAGGCTGTTACCCAACGCTCATATACCATGTGGGCGAGGTTGCCCTGGGTGATGAGGGTTACTGCCACCCTCTTTGGTACCTTCTTACTTGGAAATGGGAAAAGGGCCCAATCTATGCACATGGGACGTTCCCTGGGACTGACATTACCCTTTCCTTTTTCCAAAGGAAGGGCACTACCAATTGGAAACTGCACGAGGACACATTTTTGTGCCCCTTGGGTAAACTGATTGCCAATACAGTTGCGATTTTTTTGGGGGGGAGCTTTGTGGTGGGATTTGTGAAACGCTTTGACCAGTTCCATACAGTTAGTGAAATTGCGAGCCTTGACCCAACTGTTCTCATAAGCTGGATACCCTTTCCAAGCCACAAGATATTGAATTGACTTATGGGACTTATGGGATGCCAGGATATTCTCCACTTCGGCCTCTTCCACATTTTTGATAATGATCAGCTCAGGCTCCATGGGAACCATACCCTTAAAGGGTGACAATTGGGAGATGTGGAAGTTGGGGTGTTGTTTCCAGTGAACTGGAAGCTTTAACCAGAACACATCATTACCCAAAACTTCCTCTACCAAATGAGGACATGAACGCTTACTTGCAAACTTATGGGAGGGATATTTTATATGTAAATGACATGTATCAAGCATAACATAGGAGCCCACCATTATGTCACGACCTGGACTGCGTTTTCAATCCGCAAACCACTTGTAGTCTTCAATAGCCTTGGTGAGGTGTTCCCACATTAAGGATTGATTAGACCTAATATGTTCAGCATGATCCGTGGCAGCTTGAACCTTGGGCTGCAAGCAGGGTCTGACCAAAAATGATGGGTTATAACCCAACATCGCTTTGTAGTGAGAAAATCCCATGGAAGTGTGAGTCCCATTGTTGTAAGCGAATTGAGCAAGGGGAAGGTCGTTGGCCCAGGTGTCCTGTGCAGCTGCAGCATAGCAACGCAGATACTGTTCAAAGACTTGGTTAACTCACTCAGTCTGTCCATCGGACTGGGGATGATACGCCGTGGAGTAAAATGGGGTGATTTTAAAAACAGATTAGAGTTAGCTCCAGAACAGTGCCATGAACTGTGCCCCACAGTCACTAATGATCTCCTGTGGGAGGCCAAATATTGAGAGCACATGATGCACAAAGAGGCGAGAGGTTTCCTCCAACATAATTGCAGAAGTACAAGGAATAAAAAGGGAAAATTTAGTGAAATGATCCACCACCACCATCACCACTGAAAACCTGTTAGAGCAAAGGAGTTTGACAATAAAATCCATGGACCCTGATGTCCATGGACCCTCCGCCTGCTGTAAAGGGTGTAGAAGCCCGTTTCTACCAGAGCGATTCAACTTAGCCCAAGCACAAGTAACACAATCGGCAATCCAGGCTGGAATCTCCTTGGTTAAACCCACCCAATTGTAGGTCCACTTGATCAAGTCAATGCATTTTTTCCTGGATGGCTAACTATGGGGGATTATGATGTGCACAAAATACCTCAGCTCTGAAGGAAGGAGGAACCGAAATTCATGACCAGAAATAAATAAGGCCCTCTTCCAAGGAGTATAGAGAGAGTTTATGGTTTTGTTAGGACAATTGCTCGACCAACTCCACACCCTCAGGGCAAGCCATTTGCCCAGCCAAAACCTGAGCGACTAGTGGGGCGTCAGGGGCCAGAGCAATGATATGACAGGGGGAACAATTGACGGTATTTGAAAGGCAGGAATCATGGTAATGAGGTCCACTTCCTCTGGGTTTGAGGGACAGTGGGTGGGGCTGCGGCTGAGAAAATTGGTGTTGTGAATTTGATATGACTGGATGATAAGCCTGAGGTCATTAATGCAGAATGAGTGAATTTGTCAAGATTTGATATGACTATTGGTAATTTGAGTGCCTCAAAATGAGGTGATATAGGGTTATTGGAAAATCGCTTCAAATCAGGAGATTGTGAAATTAATGAATGAAGAATTGATGGAGCCAATAAGATATGGCAAAAAAAATTACTAAGCCATAAGAGTCATAGCAACTGAAGTTGCTACAATATAGGCGAGATGAGATGATCAATGTTGATTGTTGTTAAGTAAGTATATAGTAAGCGGAATAAGAAGAATCCGCAGTATTAAATACACTTAATAAAAGAGGTTGTAGGAGCAAGTACTCCATATTTGTTTTATATGTTATTCTGTTGTTTCGAGGGCAACAATCCTCATATCATTGGTCCTAATTGCTCAGTGGGTTAAACCCTGTGCAAAGATCCGCCGGCTTATCTATTGAATACCACCAAATTTATAACAATGGTGCTCACTACAGGGGGCCCATTAATCAAATATAAATGATAAAATCTCAGTTGCCAGCTATGACGCATCAATGTTATGTTAATAAAAATTCTTCTCAGCACTCTGGGTCAGTTGCCTAAGAAGAACTAAAACTGGCTTTGGACACTGTGCTGAAAATCAAGATGAGCTGCTCCAGGTGGTTTGCTGTAATAGGCTGCCCCCATTCAATAAAGAAGAAAATATTCTTGGGTTCTTTAAGAAATTTGAAATTGCAACTGAAGGTGTCTCAGATCGACAGAGAGTAAAACTGCTGACTTTTACCTTGGATGTCAGAAGTGCTGATCATGTTGTCTGTTACCTTTCTGATAGTTCTATTATGTACCAAGAAGTTAAAGATACGGTGCTGTGGTTGTTCAGTGGAACTGAAAGATGTCCCAGCGGAAGGCCAAATTTTTGACCATCAAGTTTCAGCGGAATAAGATCCTAATTATGTTTGATGAGCGATTTATGGTGGAAGCTCATGTGTTAATTGGGGCTAAAATTTTATCCAAAGCAGACATATGTATTGCAATGACTTCTGCTGTAAAGCCATACTGTGAGTTACATAACGTTATGGCCTCACTGTTGGATGAAGATGTACTATTGCTTAAACTTGTTCAGTTTTTTCACCATATATCTGCCAACTTCCCTCCACCTAATAACAAGCAGAATCATCCTGCCATACCTGCTAATTCATCTTACTTGGAAAACTCTGCTAGTCCAGTTCACATTCCACAAAGCTACCCGCAGCAGTTAAACGTCCGTGTTAAATTTTGGGCTTTGTTATGATGGCTGGTTCTTTGTCAGGTGTGCAATGCAGTGTCATGCGTCTATTGTGTGAGGACAATAGACAGGATGGTGATTTAGAATTTAAAATATAACTTTTTGGTAGCACTTATATCATATATCCTGTAGTTTACTTGGACAATGGCACGCCACCCTGATTTTACTGATCCCAAGTAAATACTGACTAGTACAAAGTAGAATACTAAACGCAAAAAAGTTTACAAGCTAAATTATAAACTTAATTCAGATTTCAAATCTATTTTATTAGTGTCAAATTAAGGGTTATTTACAGGGTTTGATGTTAACCATATCTTACCCATGACGTCTTGCTTTCAGTGGCATTTGACCACATAAAAAGTTTGTAAGAACGTCTACAATACTTTGACTCAGGGCATCATGCTCAGCCTCAGAGTTAGAGTAAATACTGTCATCATTCTCGAGATGGCGTTTTGTATGCGTCTTCAAAATAGCTGAACAGATTCACTTTCACATGCAATTGGCAGCTCATACCAAGGCGATTCATATCACTAATTAGTAATTAATTTAATCAAAAACTCAACTGACATTAAAAACTAATTTTGACATAGAACAACAAAGCCCATGTGCCCAAGTCAATAAAACAAAACTTAAATTTAAGTTTGACCTAACCAACAAAGCCCATGTGCCCGAGTCATTAAATCAAAACTTAAATTTAAGTTTGACCTAACCAACAAAGCCCTTGAGCCCATGTCATCATAGTCGAATATAATTAAGTGAAATTTCTAGGCCACAAATTCAAGTTTAAATATACTTAGGATATCTTTAGTTTTTAATAAGCGACGATTTAGATCCAGTCAACCATTCAACAGTCCGCCATATACCTGCTTTTTGTCACTGGCCCAACTATTGCTTTACCCCTGTTTCCACTTATCACATCCAGCCCAACTCTCAACTTGGCTTGTTTCACATTAATTGGGGATGTGGGCCCTATGGGGTCAGCTGTTTCAAATGCAGTCAACAAGGCACATGGCCCAATGGTGCCCCAATCAACAGGTCTCTTGCATACAGGTGAAACAGTACTGCCAGGGAAAAGTCAGAGCGGAGTAGAGATGGGACTCTCTATCTCCGCTATATCAAACCCAAACGTCCCACTTGTACCCACCCTAGAATATTTTATGGAAGCTCCATTGGCTGATGTGTCAGTATTATATCAGCAGCCAGTTAGAGGGGTGAATATTTTGACACGAGTGCAGTCTGTGGCTATGGCGGAAGAGGGGTCTCAGTTGCAGGTTGAGCCGTATGCTTGCCAGATGTTTGACCAAGTTTCACCTGAAAAGTTGGACCTCTCCTCTGATGCCCCTTTCTTGCAAGCGGTAAGGTTTGCTCATTCAGTCAACACTATTATCAAACAATACCCCAATATTGGCGAGGGGATTGTGGGTTTTCTGGAAAACAGAGATGCCATAAATGTCTATGTTATAAACAGTCAAGATACATCTTACTCCAAATGTAATTACTGTGACCTGGTTGTAGCTAAAAACCCAAGTCCGTGCTATCATAGATACAGGTGCCCCTGTCAATATAGTCTCCACCAAGTTGTTGGCCAGGTTATCATTAAAACCGGACGTGGACCATTGGGTAGTATATGGAACTGCTGGAGCGGATAACACAGTCTCTGAGGGAGCATACAGTGCGCTTTTGTTGCAGTTTGGTTCTATTGTTGTGGTATCCCCAGCTATTCTGTTACCAAATAGCAATTATGATCTGCTGATTGGAACCGCCTTCTTGCGACACTATGGGGCTGTTATCAATATGAAGGACCAGACTTTTGAAATATTGGGTCAGAGAATCCAATTCACTCCACCTCTAGCAGAGTGCCAAATGATCCGGTGCATATGGGGAATATCAATCTAGCATATAGTGACGGAGTAATCCCAGTGCGCTACCATCATTTAAGGGAAAATCCTGGGCCCTTCCACAACAGAATTATGAATATATAGGGCTGCCGCTCCAAGTTGCTGGACCTATATCTATCCCATATGGGCATCAAGTCATAATAAACACTGACTTGCTGATAGAAGTTCCAGATGGACCCTATGGGGAAGTTATTGGGCCATATCAGCAGTTGCGATTCAAGCCTCACGTGGCCCCAGGTATTATATTACCTGGGCAGAGGGAGGTCAAAGTTTTTCTTGCAAATTTACAATTGGTACCACTGCAAATCCGCCACCACCAAATAGTGGCATACTTACACTTAATCCCCATTGAGGAGGTTAGTTTTGTTCATGACTTTGGGTCACTGGAGAAATTTGGTCTGCATTTTAACCCGCAGCTCAATGTAATGGCAGTAGTATCACATGACAAATTAAAGGGGTTGTCAGAACCACAGAAGGATAGAGCAATCGCTTTATTTCAAAAAGATAAGGAGATTTTCGCTGTTGATGACCACGATTTAGGATGCGCGCGGGGGTCAGTTCATAGGATGGACACTGGAGATCACACTCCCATCAGGTCAAGGCCAATCCGCTGATCAAGAGTGGTGGAAGGACTAGTAAACGAGGAAATCAACAAGCTATTAGCGCAAGGGATGCTTGAACCATAGAAGAGTTCATGGGCTTCGCCCATTCTGATTATAAAAAAGAATGATGGTACTAACTATGTAGTAATTGACTACCAAAAGCTCAACAGCATCACCAAAAAGGGCTCCTATCCCTTACCACGGATTGACGATGCTTTAGATCAGCTTGGGGGAGCCCAGTTCTTTTCAGCTATGGACCTGATCTCAGGTTACTGGCAAATTGAGTTGCCATTGGTGGAGCAGGAAAAGTGCACTGAAATCACTTCCAAAGGTCTTTTTCAACCAACTTGGATGCCACAAGGGCTGTGTAACGCCCCAGCTACGTTTCAACAAGCAATGGATACTATTCTGGGGGACCCAAAACTGTCATGTGTAGTTGTATACCTTAACATTAATGATTTCTCCTGAACCTTCTCTGAACACCTCAATTATTTAGAAGCTGTATTCCGCCAGCTCACTGAGGCCAACATAAAGATTAAACCTTGGAAATACCACTTCTTTAAGGACCAGATAGAGTACCTGGGGTTTGTAGTTGACGCCACAGGGTTGCGACCTCAACCAGCCAAGGTGGAAGCTATATGTAAAATGAATCCACCCAACAGCAAGCGGGATACGCAGGTATTTTGGGAATGGTTGACTATTACCGGCTTTATCCCTAACTTCAGCTGCATTGGGGGCCCGCTATTTTAGTTGTTAAAAAAGGACACTACGTTTGAATGGACTGAACATCAGCAACGCGCTTTTGATACACTTCAAATGGCATTAACCAGTGTGCCGGTGTTATACTATACCAATTTTTTATAGTTCATTGTTCAGACGGATGCATCCCTTTCTGTTGTAGGAGCAGTCCTATCCCAAAAAGACGAGGAAGGGGAAGAGCATTCTGTAGCATATTGAATTTGTAGCTTGAACAGCCATGAACGCAACTATACTGTGACTGAGTGCAAGTTTTTAACAGTGATCTACGCCTATAAACAATTTTGGGTGTACTTGCATGGGGTAAAATTCAAAGTTGTAACGGATCATGCCTCGCTATGCTGTTTACAAAATCTTAAAGAACCAGAAGGGCGGCTGGACCGATGGGCTCTTAAACTGCAGGAATACAATTTCGAAATTTTGCATCAACCTGGAGCAAAACACCAGAATGCCAATTGTTTATAAAGATTACCCACAATTTCAGTTATGGCGGATCTGAGCGATATCATGTTTGATAAGATGCTTAGTGGAAATTACAATGATAAACCGCCCCAAGTCATCAAGGTATTGGACTAAATAAGGGCCAATACTTTCCAGAAAAGTGGAGAATTGTATAAGCGGATAGGGGACACTACTGTGAATATTCCAAGGCTTTCCGCCCGCGCAAATATTATTGAGTTTACACCAAGCGGTTGGACATGGTGGAGTACGTAATACCATGGAATTAATGTGACCTCAGTATTACTGGGAAAGCATGAACTTTGATGTACTTGATACTATATCCTCCTATTACCAGTGCCAAGTGAAAAAGCTATTCTGCCAAAAGACTTCATACCAGTTAGTGAAGCCACACTTCACCTGGCCACGTTAAGATTGATGTTGTGGGTCCCTTACCAACAGGGGCAAACTGGTCCAAATACATCTTGGTAGCAATTGGCCACTTGAACAGGTGGGTGAGGCGCGGCTAATACATGATTTAGGGGCGCTAATGGTGGCCAAGTTTGTCATGGAGTGTATAATTCAGCGACATTGTTGTCACTAGTTCCTCCTTACTGACAACAGAACCAACTTCACTTCCCACATTCTTCCAAAGCTTAACGAGCTAATGGCCATCTGAGTGGTTTTGACAACCCCATACCATCCTGAATCTAATAGGATGATAGAGTGGGTCAATGGGACTTTAGTGAACATACCCCATAAATTAGTAGTGGATTGACCCTCGGATTGGAGCTCCCTTTTGTCCACCGCCATATTTGCTTATAATGTTAGTTATTATTTCACCCACGGGGAAAAGCCCATTCCAATTGCTTTACAGATGGCACCCCGCTATGCCACCCTCTTATATGCTTGTGTAGAGGACACTGGTTGTATGGATCTGCAACGCTATCTAACCATCCTAACAAATAAGCTGATTGAATTACAAACCAAAGCGTACTCGTTCAGCCTAGCTAAGATAATCAAAAGCCAGGCTGCCAATCAGGTATAACGGAGTGACCTAGCACAGTTCAAAGATGGAGACATGGTCCTATTCCATGATCAACACGGGTTCAGCTGGAAACATAAGCTGGCCAGTATCTGGATTGGGCCATTAAAGTCATTGAGAATACCATTATAGATGCATATACTATCAAGGACCCTGCTAGTGGTCGGATCATAAACCAAGTTCATGTAAAGTTCATACTAGTGTACAAACAATAGAATCATTATTGTCCAGTCAAGGAGGGGGTATTGTTGTGAATTCAATATGACTGGATGATAAGCCCAAGGTTGTTATGGCGGAATGAATGGAATCTGTCGGGATTCAATATGAGTAATGGTAATTTGTGTGCCTCAAAATGAGGCAATATTGGGTTTTTGGGAAATCGCCTCAAATTAGGTGATTGTGAAATTAACAAATGAATAATTGATGGAGCCAATAAGATATGGAAAATTAAATTACTAAGCCATAAGAGTTTTAGCATCCAAATTTGCTACAATTAGGCGAGATGAGATGATTAAGGTTGGTTGTTAAGTAAGTATAGAGTAAGTGGAATAAGAAGAATCCGCGGTATTAAGTACAATTATTTGAAGAGGTTGTAGGAGCAAGTGCTCCATATATATTTGATAAGTTATTATGTTGTTTCAAGGGCAACGATCCTCATATCGTTGGTCCTGATTGCTCAGTGGGTTAAACCCTGTGCTCAAATCCGCCAGCGTATCTATTGAATACCACCAAATTTATAACAAGCGGGAAGTACATTAAGCGCACCTTTTACAAATTTGTATTTGAAACTGAAACTGCATAAGTCCCAAGAGGTTTGTGCCTGTCGGTGTGCCAATTTCTGGGGTTTACAAAAATATAAGAGAGCCTGGTGATCTGTGCGGACTGTTAACTCATGATGTGCACCTTGTAACAGATACCTACAATGAGTTAATGCCCATGCTATGGCTGCCAACTCCTTGTCATAGATAGCCCAAGGCTGCTCCGTAGAGAAAAACTTTTGGAAATAATAGTTGACCAGATGTTCCAGGCCATCATGCTCTTAAAGTAATACTGCCCCACTGCCACTGAGGAGGCATCATACACAACAATATACAGCTTGGAGTGATCTGCGTGCTTCAAGACAGGAGGAGATAAAAACACCTCTTTGATTGATTTGAACACCTTCTGGAATTTGGACGTCCAATGAAATAGTACATCCTTGCCAGTGAGGGGGTGGAGTGGGGAAGCTAGCTGGGAAAGAGCCAGGGAAAATTTTTTAGGAAAATAATGGTTCCCAAGAAACTCCATAATTGTTTCTGGGTTGTTGGGGTTGGCCATTATTGGATAGCGTCCAACTTATGGGGAGGAATCGCGTAGCCATCTTTAAGGATGAGGTTCCCAAGGAAGGTATCTTCCTCCTTATAGAACTCACATTTGGAAGGCTTGAAAAACAAGCCAGCATTATGAAAGGCGGCCATGACCACTTCCAAGTCAATAGCATGTTGTTCAGGAGTCGGGGAGTGAACCAGAATGTCATCACTATATGCAACTGTTTAAGTAAACCGGAGGTCACCCAGCACACTATCAATCATATATTGAACTATAGTGGGAGCATTCTTCAGCCCAAAGGGCATCACGCGGAATTCAAAAATGCCTTACTTTGTCCAGATCGCTGTTAACCATTCTTGACTTTTAATTCCCCAAATCTGGTTAAAGGCGTTGACGAGATCCAACTTGAAAACACATGAGATTTTGCAATTGCTTGGCTTATCGTCTGCTCCAAAGGTAGGGGTAGGGATCGTGAACCGTCACTTTGTTTAGATGTCTGTAATCTACACATGGATGGGGGGAACCATTTTCTTTTTTGGTGAAGATGATGGGAGACGCAACTGGCAAGGTCTCCTTAAACAACCATTTTTTTCTTAACATGTCATCCAACCAAGTGTTGAGCGCAACCTCCTCTTCCGTTGTATGGGGGTACAATGTGCAGTTGAAAATCACCAATTCCACTGTTGTACAAAATCCCAAGTTAGATATAGTATAAGGAGGTAGGCGATCCGCCTTTTCAGAATCAAAAATACTTTGATAGCACAATAAACTTTTTGGAAAATTGGATGGTATGCCCGCAGGAGAGATGAGGGAAGTGATAGAACTGCAACATTGAGTTTTCTTAAGAGTATTGATCAAGGGAAATTCACCCTCCAGTTGATCATTAATGAACGACAACATGTTAGACTCCAGGTGGATCCTGACACGTTGTCGGCGCCACCAGCCCACTCCTAAAATCACCAGAAACAACAAGTTTGGCATCACAGAAAGTCAATTGCAGAAGCTAAACTGATGTACCAAAAAAGGTACTGACCGATGAACAACATATGATGTCTGGGAGGCAGAAGATGCCACCATCACCAGTGGGCCCACGTCCATGTTCAGTTCTAATTTTTGGGCCAACTCAATGCTCATGAAATTACCTGTGGCACTGGTGTCCACCAGGGCCTCAAAGGAGACATGGTGGGATCTGATACTAATCTTCATAGGCTTAAGAAATAAGCGTAATTTTGTTTATTGAAAGATTTGGGCGCTTATGTTGCGACTGAAGAAATAGCCATCAAATTGAGGGGAAGGTTGGGAGCTTTTCCTGGAGTAAAGATGGGGAGGACGAGGGCTTGAGAACCAGCTTCCTCCATATGGGCTTTTACTGATTCATTTATAGGTGAATCAGGATCAGACAACTCTGATGTAGGAGTAGTAACAGGCTCATAAGACAGAACTATTACTGGTTTGATGGTAGACACTACATCCGCGTCATCATTGGGTAATCCTATCATAAAATTTCCCTTTTGATAGCAGGAAGCGTGGTGAGGGAAGGCATTGATAGTAGTCGCAGCAGCACATATTTGAACTAACGTTCCATTTAAGGTGAACCAAACCTCATGATAAGCAGAAACTGTATCCAAGCCTGCTCTAAGGATTGCCAGAAGCATATCCCATAGAGAGGTCTAGTGTGGGAGCCAGTTCACGGAAGGTAGAGATCAAGGAAGTCAAACTAGGGGCTCCAGCCATAGATTAAAGCAATCTGAATAAGTGGTCCAAGAATGACACAGGGGGTTTCAAGGCAGCCAATACAATGGCAATCAGAGAAACGGAATCTCACACTTGTGAGGAAGAGCGCAGAAGGCCTCTAACCCAACAACGGGCGTCCCCTTCCACAGCGTCAAATAAAGTGACCCCTTGTTGGGCATGAGATAACTCAGCGGCGTTGTTAAGGGCAATTGTTGAGCGCATCTGCACCTCAGAGAGGGCGTCAAGAACTTGATTTACTATCTCTCAGGATGGAACATGTGAGCTTTCCTCTGGACTGTAAGGAGGGGGAGGGGTAGTAATCCATTTAACTCAGCCACCCTGAAGAAATTTCTCCGGGGTAGAGCGGATACTACTCCTAAAATCAGCAAGTGACTATACAAACAACAAAAAGCAGACTACTGATTGTACGTTCATTTGGTAGAAGGTGACCACTGCAACGCCCACCTCAAAGAGCAGGGCGGAAGTGGCTGGAAGCAATGGATGGTTGATTATGTCATGAAAACTGCAGAAGAAGTTTAGAACGGCCTGCCAGTCAGGATGCATAAGCACCCAAAAAGCAAGCCAGAATGCCAGAGGCATTGCCGCCCAAAATTATTTGTATGGAGCTGGGCATTGGGAAATGATAGATCGTTGGTGAAAGACAATAGTGAAGAGCAACTTGAGGATGAACCAAATTGAGGCCGCCCCAGACCCTGGAGGTCTCACTGCAGGGGGTGGTACCACATGGATAGTTTCAATAAGGTCACCAGTAGTTGGGGTTAAATCAACTGGGGAGACAAGGGGGCGGATCCTTTCCTGAAGATGATGGACATATGGTCACAAGATCCCAGTATATTGTCAGCAAAAGTTCATAAAGACAGTGGAAAATTTCCAGAAGTATCTAGCTCACTGAATCCAGTTTATGACAGTAGGGTCCATAGTGACCATTAGTACTGGGTGAGCCCATCCGGTATACAGGCTGATGGGCCACCAGAGAAAAGCCATCGGGAATGCAGCCAGAAGGACATCATTAAAATCAAAATTGATAGTTTTTGCGGCAAAATTTTATTGTAAAGGAAAGTAAGAAAATTGACCAACAATTTTCTCAGTGCAATGCAACTGATTAGATAGTGGTCAATTAATGCGGGCACAAGCTGGGATCAAGACCCTCAATTTTGACTTAACTGGCGAATTATTTGGGAATGGGGGCAGATAAGTTCACTGGGAACTGACATCAAAGGATTTGGTGGCAGAATGAGTCGCTGTTGTTTTGACCTTGAACGCTTGAACTGAGGCTTGACTATGTTTACAACGGTTGGCACAACAGCGTTTAGCCCAATGAGCAGTGGAAATCCTCCAAGGTCACCCCACGTAGGGGCGGTCCCAATTGGTTGGGAATGGGTTTGGGATGCCCAACCCACCCATGCACAGTCGCTGGGCCATTTTTTAAGTCAAAAGCATTGTGTTGGCTACAATGCCCAATTTTCCAACAGGGAGCTTCAAACCCACATCGATGGTGTCCGATGCTACTACATGCACATCAGGGATCATCCCCAACAATTTTGGGAGGGGTTAATTTTGTGATCATGGTGTTAGCTGAATCAAAACCTTTGGTGATTCTGGCCAATAAATCAGTCTTCGTCCCTTTTCAACTATATGGGATCCAATCATCGGGCATGTTCCCACTTTATTTTGGACCAAATGACTTCATTCAGCAATCTTGGCGCAAGTTTCCCTGATGAAATGTACTAGTTCTTCCGAGGTGAAGGTGGGCACCAATGGAGAAATTCAAAGAGGAAGGGCTGTTACCCAACGCTTGTCTACCACGTGGGTGAGGTCGCCCTGGGTGATGAGGCGTACTGCCACCCTCTTTGGTACCTTCTTACTTGGAAATGGGAAAAGGGCCCGATTTACGCACAGGAGACGTTCCCTGGGACTTACACAATGCTACAGACGGTCCAACAATAAGCATGGGGTCAACTTTGCTCTAGAAATTAACAGTGACAATGAGGCGGAAAAGAACAGGTGGAGTAGAGGCGGAATGCTCTAACTCCACCAATTTTCAAACCATTCCACCTGACCCTGATGAGCTCTTTAGGGTCAAAGATGTTGCTGAAAATAACCCTAACCATATTGTGGCTAATGATGTCATGATGGTCACTACTCGGGCCACAGCAAAATCAACTAAACCCTTAAAAATAACCAAAGAAGCCCAAGCAGAGGTATCAAAACCTTATGCGAAGCAAATGATTGATCAGAGTTTGGACCTACAACCCAGATGTTCAACTGATTTACCTAAGCTTAACAACTTTCAAGTAGCTATTCCCATGAAGACCTTAGCAGATAACTTCCCAGATATTTGCTCAAGCCTGAAAGCACACCTAGAATCGTGCAACAGTCACATTATTCACACAATAAATACCTCTGAAACTACTCTGAATGTACTTATGTGGACATAGCAGTGAACAAGGTGCAAGTTCGGGCCATTGTTGATAGTGGAGCTTCTATCAATATAGTCAGTACAAATTTGGTTAGAAAACTGAAATTGCACACGATGTTGCCCACTTTCAGGAATATGGAACCGCTAGAGCACATAAAAATAAATCGCTGGGCGCCTATAGTACCCTACCACTCAGATTTGTATCCATTGTAATAACAGCACCTGTCATAGTGTTGCCAAATACAAACTATGATACCTAATTAGGACTGATTTCCTAAGAAGATATGGAGTTGTTACCAATCATAAAGACGATACTTTTACCATTCTTGGCCACACTATTCCACTTTACTATACCCGTGATAAGGCAGTTGAGGAAAAACCCAACCTATTTATAAATCTGGCCTACAAAGATGGAGTCGTCCCAATTGAGTATTCCAAAGCTCGGTCAAAGATAAAACCACACCCACTCAGATTGATGAGTCAAATGGCATTCCACTTTGATCAAATCAGACCATCACTATACCATCTGGAGAACAAGTAATTGTCCAGATGAGACTAACAATTAATATCCTGGAAGGACTTTACAGTGAAGTATATCAACCATGGTCTAAATCTCGATTTGAACCAAGCATTGCCCCTGGTATTATCATTCTGGGACATGGAGAAATACATATCTTATGTGCAAACCTGCAAAATCAGCCCATCTCCATCAAGCGACATCAAACAATCGCTTTTCTGCATCTGTTCCCTACCACGGAAATTCACTCATTCCATGAGTTCAGAACTTTTGTCAAATTAGGGCTCCCTGATAAGTACCAACTCAGCATAAATAATGTTGTCCTTATGGCCAATTTAAGCAACCTGACCAACTCTGAGAAAGGCTAAGCTCAGGAGTTATTCTCTAAATATTGGGAAATATTTGCAAAAGATGATTTTGATTTAGGTTGTGCTAATGGTGTTACCCACAAAAATTGATACTGGAGATCATAAGCCTATTTGATTATGCATGATTAGACGCTCGAAATCATCAGAAGAAGCAGTATCCAAGGAGATTAAGGAACTCCTTGATCGTGGCATGTTAGTCCCTTCAAAAAGTCCATGGGCAGCACCAATTTTAATAGTGAAGAAGAAGGATGGAAGCAACTGAGTAGTCATTGACTTTTGGAAGTTAAAAAACATCACAAAGAAGGACTCATACTCACTGCCACAAATTGACGACACCTTGGATAGGCTAGGGGGCGTAAAGTTCTTCTCAGCAATGAATCTTATCAGCTGATATTGGGAAATAGATCTTCCCAAAGAGGAGCGCGAGAAATGTGCAATCATAACCCAAGAGGGACTATTCCGTCCAACAAGGATGCCTCAAGGGCTCTGCAACGCCCCAGCCACATTCCAACGGGAAACGGACACAAACCTGGGAGATTTAAAATTGTCTTGTGTACTAGTGTACCTCAACAATATCAACGTTTTCAGTCTAACTTTTGACGACCACCTGGAACACTTAGAGGAGGTTTTCAAAAAGTTAGCTGCTGCAAACTTAAAAATAAAGCCCAGAAAATGTCAGTTGATCAAAGACCAACTGGAATAACTCAGATTAGTGATTGATAAATTGGGTCTTTGGCTCCAACCCTCTTAGTTGGATGCCATTTTAAAAATGAAACGGCCCAAATCCAAGCGTAATATTCAAGTATTACTAGGCATGATTGTGTATTATTGCAAAATATTGCTGACTTTGCACAACTTGGAGAGCCGCTTTTCTATCTGCTTAAAGATAAGGTCCCATTCAACTGGACTCCAGCTTGCCAGGATGCGTTTGACCAACTCTCAGCCCTATTAAACGCGCCTGTTCTTTAATACCCAGACTTTGATTGCAAATGTATCATCTAAACTGACGCATCATGAACAGCAGTGGGGGCCGTGTTATCCTAAGTTGGAGAAGATGGTGAAGAACATCCAGTTTCCTTCACTAGTAGGACCTTAAACATTCATGAAAGGAACTACATATTGACGGAATGAGAATTCTTAGCTGTCATATATGCTTGCAAGTAATTCTGGGTCTACCTTCATGGTACTCATTTCAAAGTTGTTACCGATCATGCTTCCCCTAAGATGGTTGAATAACTTAAGAGAACCCGGGGGCCAATTAGCCCACTAAGCATTAAAGCTTTAAACCTATGACTACACCATCAAGCATCAAGCTGGGGCAAAACACCAAAATGCCAACTGTCTATCCTGACTACCCACCATTGCAACACTCAGTTGGGCCACTGATGAGAAATTTATTAAAATGATCAGCGGAGAGTATCAGGATAATCCTGAATCTATCCAAAAAAAATACTATCATATCTACGAAAAAATACAACCATCAAAAATGGGACACTTTATAAGATTGTCAAGGACAAAAAGTTTATTTTCCAAGACCATCAGCCCAAACAGACCTAATAATGGCAGCACATAAGGCCATAGGGCATGGCGGTGTTTGGATTTTGCCCATATTCCCACAATGCTAGATTACCAGGAATCACTAGGGGATAATTCCCTAAGGCGAAGTGAATTGGAAATTGGTTGGCCCAAATTTTGGAGTAGCTATGTTTGGGGAATTTGGGGTATTCGCCTGATCATATCCATTGGGGATTGATCTGGACGAATAATTAAGATCTCATTGGGCAGAGTTGCCAACGAAATAGGGGCATCTGATAGTGATTAACTATCAGGTGTACCGATTGGGATTGGTCAGGTTTCATCACTGACTGATTGGAATAAATAGCAAGTTGTGAGGCGAGTGATGCCTCCTGTAACTAGTGAATTGATTAGTTGGTTCATGGCCTGCCTTAATGGGTAACAAATCCCATTACCTAAGCAGGTCGCTTGCCAAATATGGTTGGTTTGCTTGGATCAAGAGGAAAATTGTTAAGGAAACGTTTTCTTTCATTTTCTGTTTAGGTCTAAAGGATGTCCAACGACAGAATCCTAGCTAGGATGGGGAAGACCATCACTGCTGAGATGAGGATGGGTGATTCAACAGCAAAGGCTGCCGTTTCATTGAAGAGGTGTCAACTGAGGGTTAGATGACCAAATCCTTAATATAATTTCCCTAAGATTCACTTATAATAGAAAACAGTATTTACGAGAACAGCATTTAGTAAAGAAGTTTTCATCTGGTATATAGTTTAAGTAATAAACTATTATTAGCTTTCAATTGTGCTATTCTTCTCAAGGATATTATTACTGTGTGCGATAATTTGGAAGACTCTTAGTGAAAAGAGTAAAGATCTGAGAGGGGATCTAGAGAAGAGGGAGACACAATCGGAGATTGCTTCTGACTGTGTGTTGGACTGAAGAGACTGTCACCAAGGAATCTCAGCGAAGATTGGGTTGGACAGAATTAG
Source organism: Massospora cicadina (assembly GCA_022478985.1). Lineage (NCBI taxonomy): Eukaryota > Fungi > Entomophthoromycota > Entomophthoromycetes > Entomophthorales > Entomophthoraceae > Massospora > Massospora cicadina. The sequence goes on from JAKSZP010011991.1 coordinate 25,671, forward strand.
GGGAACGATTCCCTAGATCATGACATCTCAAGTAATTAATTGGGAATACTGGCTGAGCGTTGGGCCGAGATATAAGAATTCATACTCAACTATGGATAATAGTCGTCATACTATTATCAACTGATAATTTAAAATATTATACAATGCGACAAAGCGCACAAGAAAACCAAACTTGTGCAGTAAAAAGATTACTAGGGTTGTTTGCTGATAATAACCCCTCAAGTAAATTTTTACAAGTTGGTGCTCACTACAGGGGTAGTTGAGGTAAAGAATTTATAAGAATGCCATACAAAGATGAGTCACACAAACTGTGGACTGGTTTAGCCACTGTGATTCAGAATGCCCTAAACTCAGCAGACCATTGGGAATTCGTGGCCTTGGAAGAACGAGTTGCTAAGGTGGAGAAAGAGATAGATAATGTTGCAAGCTTAGGGAATGAGTTACTTGGGAAAGTAACTTCACTGAAGAAGAAAGAAGGGGATCTCATTTGATAGGTCTTATATCTGAAAACAGAGCAAGAAGCAGATCATGTTTGTTTGAGAAAGTTCTGCATGGATATAGAGCGACTGATCAAACAAGTGGAGAACTTAAAGCTCACAAATGTGCTTGTGAGCCCAATATGGCAAACGATGTTGAAGAAAGAAGTCCTGCATGACACTTGAGAGGTTGAATACCCCAAGGAACATGCCGCCTGCTTTTGCTGCCATTTTGGAGATGACGCCCAAAGTCACTACTCAAGTTAGCCGAGTGGCCAAACTGAGAGAATTGGTCAGAGATAACTCAGAGGAATTTAAGGCAACACCAAAATTGCCAACGTTCCATTAGGATAACGCCCCAGCATTTTTCTGACTATTCAATATGACCATGTATGGCTATGGTGATCGTCAAAAAGTGTTGACAGTCATGAATTGCCTAGACACTAACTGTCAGAACTTAGTGTTGCCCCACCTGGAGGGAGACAGCTGTCATACGCAGAGGCCAAAGCAGCCATAATGAAGGATTTGGGAGTCCGACGTGCATGTTGAAGCGCAAACAGGAATTTATGGGAATTCAGTTCCATAAAGACAAGTCTCTAGCTATCTTCGCGGATTGGTTTTAACAGGAGTTGCAGATCCTGGTCGGGGCAAAAGTACTGGATGACTTTGATGCCAGAATAGCCTTGCAAGCGGCCCTTTGTCCCTATTGTGATTTGCATCACATGATGTCTTCTGTGTTCACGATGGGAATAACTACCTCACAAATGGTAGATAATTTAAAGATTTTGGGAGCGACATTTGATGTTTAAACAGAAGTTCCAAATCCAATCTGGTAGCAATTTAAATCCCATGAAGGTAAACGAAGGTGCTAAAGAGACAATAAACTGAACTGTGTTGGGGAATAAGCTAAAGAATTTAGACAGTTGAATAAGAAGGAAAAGGTCTTCTACCAATGTGGTGGGAAAGGACATTTCGTCATGCACTGCAAGAAGCTGAAGGATCAGATCAACGTGGTCCAGGTGAAAGAGTCAGCTGCCACCAGGGAATTGGGAAAAGGGCCCACGCCCTAGGCAGGGAACAGTCTAGAGCTGCGGAGAAGCCTGTTACTCCTGACATTATGACCAAGGAGATTGATATCAGCGATCTGTTTGTAGATTACTACTTACAGGATCAGCTGTATCAAGTGGTCAATCTGGATGTAAATGCAGTGACCAGAGCTGGGGCGAAGAGAATTGACCCTGAGATAATCAAGGAAGCTGCCCGGCCATACACCCAACAACTGTTGGACAAAATGCAAACCGTCAAGAATCCTGAAGAATTATCTGAAGTCTAATTAGATAAAGCCAATTTGTCAATTTCCCTCAGCGCAATAAAGAAATCGTTTCATGATTTATTGGCGCAAATTATTCACACACTTGATTTGGCTAATAATTCCACTATTCACTCAGTAAACACTATATTGCAATACTCTGAGTATATGTATATAGACATATAAATGAATTGAGTGCAGGTGAGGGTGATTGTCGACAGTGGATCACCCATCAATATTGTCTTTACCAAGCTGGTAAAGAGGTTGAAGATCTCGCTGAACTTGGAACATAAAAAGGAATATGGGACAGCTGGGATGAACACCACCATCTCCTGCGGAGCATATAGCACGTTGCCACTATGATTTGGGTCATTGGTGGTATCTGCGCCAGCAATAGTTTTGGCCAACCAAAACTATGACATTCTGATTGGAACAGAGTTTCTATGCAATTATGGAGTTAAATGTAACTTTAAGTATAATACGTTGACCATATTGGGTCAGACGTTATCATTGGTATATCAGAAGGATGGTGAAGCTCCGCTGAATTGGAGAAACAACTTCATCAATCTAATATACAATGACGACATTGTCCCAATTTGGTATCAATTAGTTAGTAGGAAGTGACTAGAAATGTCGGTGGAAATCCTAGAGAACTGGGGAATTCCACTGAGGATCAAGAATGAGAGGACCATAACACCAGGATCTCAGATGATAGTTGACATGGGGTTGACATTGGAGATACCTGAGCTGTTGTACGGGGAGATTGGAAGCCCCTGGAAGAAGTCCAGAGTGGAGCCTTGGGTGGCTCTTGGGATACTAATGTTGGGCCATGGAGAAATTCGAGTTCTCCTGTAAAACTTAAGTAAAAAACTGATGAAGATCAAGAGGAATCATATCTTCACATTTGTTCATCTGATCTCAACGGCCAAATTGAGGAGAATCTACAATTTTGGGACTCTCAATGAGATGGGTTTACTGGCTGGGGTAACCAAAAGCATCGACCTATTGGTTGATTGAGAGAAAATCGCTGATCTGTTGGAAGGCCAGCAAGAGGAGGTTCTCAAACCATTTTGAAAAGTATCAGGAAGTGTTCGCTCAGGACGGCCACAATTTGGGATGTGCAAGAGGCATGATCCACAAGGTTTACACTGGGGAAAAATTGCCAATCAGAATGAGACCAATCCAATGATTAAAAGCCACTGATGCGGTAGTGGAGGATGAAATCAGCAAACTAGTGAAGCATGGGCTTCTAGTTTAATCATCAAGTCCCTGGGCGAGTCTGATTCTGATTGTGAAGAAAAAAGGATGGCTCCAACTGGGTGGTGATCAACTACCAGAAGCTGAATAAAATTATGAAGAAGGATTTGTATCCCCTACTGAGGATCAACAATGCACTAGATCAATTGGGAGAAGTGAAGTATTTCTCTGCGATGGATCTGATCTCAGGATATTGGAAGATTGACTTGCCAAAAGAAGACCAGGAAAAGTGCGTGATTATTACCACGCAGGGGCTATACCAACCGACGAGGATGCCACAGGGTCTATATAATACGCCTGCAACGTTTCAGAGGGCCATGGATGCGATACTGAGAAACTTGAAGTTGTCGTGCATCCTGGTATACTTGGACAATATAGACATGTTCATTAGGACGTTTACTGATCACCTACATCACTTGGAAGAAGTATTCAAGCGACTGTCCATGGCTAACCTGAAGATTAAGCTGAGGAAGTGCCACTTCTTTAAAAAAGAGTTGGAATATCTTGTATTCATAATCAGCTCCAGTGGATTGCAGCCGCAAACCCAGAAGATAGAAGCCATAGAGCGCATGGCTGTGCCAAAGAGTGTCCAAAACATCCAAGCGTTCCTTGGGATGGTCGGATACTACAGAAGATTTATTCAGGATTACGCCCAAATAGCTGAGCCCTTATTCCATCTATTGAAGGATCTGAAAAAAGGATTCATATAGAATGAAGAGACCCAAAACTCCTTTGATGAGATACGCTGATATTTAATAGATTCTCTAATTCTAAAAAACCAAATTTTGATCAGGAGTTTATTATTCAAACTGATGCTTCATTGATGGCGATTGGCATCATACTAAACCAAGTAGATGAAATTGGAGACAACATCCAGTGGCATATGTGAGCTGTATACTCTCAGCCGCTGAGAGTAAGTATACCATAACTGTGCATGATTGCCTTACAGTCATTTATGCCTGTAAACAGTTTTGGGTTTACATCCATGGAACGCACTTTAAAGTGGTGATGGATCACTCTTTGTTGCATTGGCTTCACAATTTGAGAGAGCCAGAAGGACGACTGTCCCAATGGGCACTTAAGCTCCAGGCTTATGATTATGAGATTGTTCATCAAGCGGGGGCTTCTCATCAGAATGTAGATGGTTTATTGCAGTTACCAATGGTCCAGATGGTATAACCATAGGCGGATGAGTTATTCTAGAGAATGTTAGATAAAAAATTGGGAACGATCCCCAATAAATCCAAGGTGTGCTTTGGAAAGTGATGGAAAACAATGAGACCATGGATGGACAAGTATTTAAGATAAAATGGGAATCATTTATTATTCCTGAAGTTATCAGAAAGAGCATCTATTATGCAAGCAGCTCACAAGGTTGTCAGGCATGGAGGCCTGAGGAAAACAGCCAAATCATATTCGCAAGTACTACTACTTGGAATCCATCAACTATGATGTCACGTATTATCTAGCTTGTTGCGTGGAGTGCCAGCTGCACAAACCACATAATACAACTGGATACAGACTGGTCCGCCCTGGATTTGCCAGACACATGGTGTCCATCGAAATGATGGGACTGCTGATGGTGATCACAGGGGGAGTCAAGTACATTATAGTTGCCATTGACCATCTGATAAGATGGGTTGAGATGAAGGCCCTAACGAAAGTAGACGCTATTAGCATCATAAGGTTCATCCTTGATCAAGTAGTATACTGACATAGATGTCCGCAAATATTGCCTAGCAATAATGGGAAACGTTTCACATCACATGTGATCCTGCAACTGAATGAGATAATGTGGATAAGAGGAGTCGTGTCAGTACCATATCAGCCATAGACAAATGGACTGGTAGAAAGGGCGAATGGAACGCTAGCCATGACGCTGAGGAAGCTGGTCGCAGGAACAGCTTCTGAATGGGGAACGTACCTGGGTTTGGTGACGTTTGCCTACAATATTAGTCATCATACAGCGACGAGAAAGATGCACTTTGAATTGTTGTACAGGAGAAAAACCGCATTGCTGCCAATTTTACATTCAGTGGTGGAACCAACGTTGGGGATGAGTGCCAAACAGTACTTGAACCAACTGACGAATATCCTGAGGAATGCAATTGAAAGCATTTGATATTACATTATAGAAAAGGATATAGGCAAAATTGATGGATGATAAGAACCGACCAGCCTTAGCAGAATATTGAATAGGTGAAAGAGTATCCTATTGTAATACACATGGTTTTGGAAGAAGTCACAAACTAGATGCATTGTGGTTGGGTCCGTTTAAAGTTATTCCCAAGATGGCAACTGATGCCTACTCTATCAAGAATCTCTTAGATAGAAGAGTTGTGAACTGAGTCCATGATAGGTATCTGAAGTGATGGATTGATGAAAAAATAAAAGAGTTCCCAAAGGACCAATGAACCATTAAGTTGGTCATGTCCTGATTAGGTCAAGTCCAAAAAAAGGACCTCTGAACCAATCTAGATGGTTAAGTCCAAAAAAAGGGCCTCTGAACCATAGAAAACTGGTAGGTTTAAGAATACTAAGACCCATATTGGGGGAAATATAAAAAAGATGGACCGCTGAAATGAAACAAGGTCAAATCCGATGGAAAAAGAAGAAAAATAATAAAATATTGATAAAAGAAATTGGAAAAAAGATACTAATATAATATGCATAAAAACTGATCTATTTTTATAATTTTATTTATTTTTATTAAATGTCCTCAATACAGGGATGATTCTGTAAGTCTTAGGGACCAGCCCTTGTAACAGGATAGGGATCAGCACCCCTTCCGGATGAAAAGGGGCCCCAAGGCTCCAGTGGCCCCTCTGTCACAGCTGGGCGACCCAGCCCATGTGATAGATGAGCGCTGGGTGATGGCTTTCCCACCCAAAGACATCCCACTCTCTCTTCCCCCTCTCTATACTGGTAAGTTTGATAGAAGGGGTCTGCAGGAGGCTGCACATATCAAGGGGCAGGGAGAGGCCCCTGGGACCACCCACCCCCAGGCAAACCATGTTTGAAATTTGGGAAATTGGCACTTCCTAACATTGGAGCCCAGCCGGCAATTTCTGAACTGGGGGAGCCAGTTTGGACTGGTCTGCTTTAGAAGCCAGATCAGAACACAGCTTGGGTTACAAAACCAGTCCCAAACATCTTGGATCATTGGCCCCAACGTTCCAAAATGGATCCAGGAATTCAGATTGCACAAACAGCCCAATCAAGGGACCAGCTCAAATTGCAAGTAATCTTATTTATGGACCCCTGCATCCTGGGATGAATCAGACCACCCAAGCCATGTGAATGGGCTGGCCTAAGTCACCAGGACCTGATTGGTAGTATCAACTTGGCTTGGCCCCAAGAATTTGGAAAATCTTGCAAAAATTTCTAAGCTTTTGCCAGAATTGGGAGCTGCCTTCTACCCCCCTCTGAGACAGCCAACCAAATCTTTCCCCATCACCCAAATGACCAATTCCTTGATACCTCCCCATGCCTATTTCCCAGTTTAAAAGGCAACTGCCCCCACTGAGGGCAGTTGTTGGTTCATTCTTTTGCCTTTCATCAAATAAGATCCAAAATATCCCCCTAGTTTACCATGGCCTCCGTCTGCCTTTAAAAATTTATAAAAAATTCTGTCAATTGATCTGACGAAGTTCACCATTGCCCAAATCCTCTTGCCAATGTTTGCCAATTGTATTATCTGGTTGCTCAATCCGCCACATGGCAGTAGATCATAAATGCAATAATCCGCCTACCTCCGTTGATGAACCCACTGCTTTGTTCATTTCCATGCATCCGTTAAATGGAGACCCTTCCATCCATTTGGTGGCCAAGTCCACCAAAACTTCTCCTCAGTTATAGCAGGCCCAAGATGTCCATGGCCCACTGCGCGTGGGTTTGGCTTCCATAGCCGCCCCTGCCGCTGTGGTTACAGCCCACCAATGGGACATAGAGTGCCCCCTCCAGGGAAGCTCAGCCTCAGCCCCTCTCATGGGGTTTACCATACCTCTGTACATATTTCCAGTAACGTGGCAGCTTCTGTGCCATCCCCCACTGGCGCGCAAGCCCCCTATCTAAATCTGAAGGCCAGCAACTGTGAACCCTGGAGGAGTCATCATCCTCCCTGCCTCTCCCACCCTTGGGGTTGCCCCTGCAAGACTTGCAGTTGCCCCAACTCAACCATTTGGTTTTTCCTTGGGGCCTTTGGTACATTACTGGAACTTTTTCTCTTTCCTCACATTTTCCCTAGAACCCCCACTTCTATTAGTTGCTCAGACCGCCATGCCTTTGGAATTCTGAGGCCTCCACTGGGTGCTTGCGCACCCCGACTGGGAGCCCAGTCTAGTTCTTCTTAGCCAAATCTGTGACATAATGAACTGACTCCTAATTTTGGCCTTCTCCGCCCCTCCTTGCTGGGTGGGCAATGCGCTGGCCTACGCCCTCACTCTGATCATGCTTTCCCTTTGTGACCTGGCCTCTCTCTCTCTCTCCTGCTGGGCGGTGGCCTTGTTCATCTGGGCCTGCCGCCAGGCTTGGCTGAACTGGTCCCCACCCCGCCAAGCACCAATGGAAAGCGCCACTCCATTAGTGAACGCAACTGAGTTGGGGGTTCCCCCTGTCCCTTCTGATGAGGTGGCCGCCTTGGTTAACTCCCCCCATGGGAACCCTTGCTTATGGTACTGCCGGCCTCCAGCCCAGATAAGGAGGCTGGATCGTTGGGCCCCCAGCGTTTGAGTCTGCTCAGTGTGATGGGATCATCCCCCAGGGTTCATAGTCTGCTCAGCGTGATGAGATCGTCCCCCAGGGTGAACCTGCCTCCCCTGAAGAGAGTGGAGCGGGTGTGCATATTAACCCTCATCTACCTATGTGGGACAAGGAAGGCAGAGACCCCAGATCAGCCGCACCTCACCCCTGCAGTCCCAGGCCAGTCTCTCCTGATGTTGGGTTATGGCCCTCCTTGGGTGCCCTTTTTGCTGGCTCATCCCAATAAAGGAGGACCAAGCATACTTTTTGTTTCCATTTTCCTTTCCCTCCGGAGTCAGGGGTAATCACAGTGCAAGCCCTGCTTGACACCAGAGCGGCGGGCAACTTTATTGACCTTGGCATGGCAAAGTCCTTGGACCTAACGATGGAGGAAGCTAATCGCATCCATCCTGAGCCTCGTCTGAGTCCATGATGTCCGCATCCAACGTCCATTGCACTTCTAGTTCATGACTTTGAATTCACTGACCACTTCTAAGCGGTACAGGACCTTGCTCTACCCTATAATATTGGGGGTGGGCTGGTGGCGCAGCCAACAAAGATCATATCAATCTTGCAACAAACTCCTTTTCATTCAGAAACCTCAAGTTGAGTGGTTATATTCCCTTGCAAAGATTTCTCCCTTCCCCAGGGCACATCCCTGGTTCCATCGCCCCACTGGACCCCATTCTAGTTGACCTCCCTCCAGACTTTCCTCCTGCCTAGCCCCATATAAGGCCATCTTCGACATGTCACCGGCATCCAAGCTCCCATCACACTCCAAGTATGACTTGACATTCCAGCTGACCGTTGACCTAGTTAAGATCAACTGCCTCCTCTACCTCTATACAGAGGAAGAAGATAGGTCACTTGGCATTTGGCTTGATGACATTCTAGAAGGGGTGGCTCATCAAGAAGTCTTCCCCAATTTCTCCCCCATAGTTTTCACCAGGAAAGCAGATGGGTCCCTGCGTCCCTGCATCGACTATGGTCACCTCAACAACATCACCATCCCTGGCCCATACCCCTTACCCTTAGAGCAGGCATCGCACAGGCCATTGCCAAGTCTCACATCTTCTCAAATTGGACCTGGTAAATGCCTTCAATCAGGTGAGGGTGGTAAGGGGACAGGAGTGACTCACAGCGATCCGCACTCACTGGGGGCTTTTCCAGTTCAGGGTGATGCCGTTTAGCTTGAAGAATGCGCCAGCCACCTTCCAGAGCCTCATTGACGATTTGTTGTGGTACATGCATTTCTCATGTGTGGTGGCCTATATCAACAACATTTTGGTTTATTCCCCCACCCCCAAACAACATTTCAGGGACCTCAAAGCAGTAGTGGCGGCCCTCCACAAGGCAGGGCTATTTGTTAAATCCTCCAAGTGCGAATTCTTCAGGGATGAGGTTACCTTCCTAGGAAATCTTGTTTTGAAGGATGGGTATTCCATCCCTGCTGCATGCTGGAGGCCATTCAGTCTTGGCTCACCCCCACTCAAAAACAGCTTCGTAGCCTTCTTGGCACCATCACCTTTTTTGAGGAAATTTTTCCCCCGCTCTTGCCCAACTGACATCACCCCTGCACCCCCTCACTGGGAAGAACTCCCCTATAAATGGTCCCCCGAGTGCCAGCAGGCCTTTTAGGATATCAAGGAGGTGTTTCTCACAGCCCTCGTCCTGTGGCATGCTGACACGTCCCACCCCTTCATAGTATCCTGCAATGCCTCGTCAGTGGCAGTGGGTGCCATGCTGCTGCAGGAGCACAAGGGAGTTGAGCACCCGGTAGCCTATTACTCCCAGAAGTATACCACAACAGAGCAAGCATGGCCGATATATGATAAGGAGCTAGCGGCGGTGGCGTGGTCACTCACCCACTGGTGATATCTCCTTTAGGGCGCCCTGCACAAAATTACCATTTGGATGGACCATAAGGCCCTGCTCTACTACTTCAAACCTCAGAAGCTAGGCCACTGGCAAACTCACACATATCAAGATTTCTGTGAGTTCCATTTAAGTATAAATTCATCAAAGGCCCCCTGAACGTCTTGCTGGGCATGCTCAGCTGTAACCCCTCCCTATTTTCCAACGGGGAGGAGGACCCATTAGACCTTCTGACAGTAGTTCCTCCCTCCCAAATCCTCTCATTGGCACCCCCTACTTTGTCCTTCACCAATGTAGACCCTCACACTCTGCTCCTCCCACATGTCCTTGCTTCACAAACCTGTTGCCCTGAACTAATTGAGCTTCTGGCTGACTTAGAGTCCATGCGCTGCAAGAGAACTCCATATACCTTGCAGGATGGAACAATCTGGTTCCGTGATCAGGTTTGGGTTCCACCTTCCTACGCAGCCATGTCATTGTGAAACACAGATTCCCAAACCGTCAGCCACCCCGGTATCAAAAAATGTGCAGATCTCATAAAGAGAACCTATAATTGGCCTGGGTCCTCAAAGGAAATTCACAATTAGATCTCTCGTTATGTCCCCTGCGCCTAGGCAAAATCAGATCATTCTGAAAAGAAGGGATTGTTACACCCATTGCAGCAGGCTGAGGGGCCATGGACCTCAATCTCAGTGGACTTCATCATGGAGCTCACACCCTCCTGTGGCTCTGATGCGGTAATGGTAGTCATGTACTGATTTACCAAGGTTGCACTCTTCATCCCCTACCTCTCTTCTATTACTGCGGTGGAGAACGCAAATTTATCAACCATGACTTTGCCATGTTTGGTCTCCCCAAGGAAATAGTGAGTGACAGGGGACCCCAGTTCACAGCCCAGTTCTGAGAAAAGTTGTTGACACACCTTCGCATCAAGCCATGTAGATCCACAGCCTACCACCCCCAGTCTGAGGGGAAGACCTAGCGGGTGAACCAGGTCCTGGAGCAGTACTTGCACTGCTATGTGACGGCCTCGCAAGACACCTAGGCTAAGGACCTACCCCTAGCACAGTTCATGTACAACAACTCCCTCCATTCCTCAACCAGCTTCTCTCCCTTTGAGGCCACTCTGGGGTATAACTCTCTTTCTAGATTGGTCCTCGACTCTCCTCAGAAGTTTTGGCTGCCAAGGACTGTGTAAGCTCTCTCTGCAAGATGCACAACCTAGTTAGTGAACACTTGACAAAGTTTATTGAGGACTACAAGGAGTTCTCTGATAGAAGCATCTTCCAGGGCATGAGATCATGGTTGGTTCCCTTGTCATGTTAGGTACACAAAACCTTTCCATGAGATCCCTCACACGCAAGCTCACAGACAAATGCTCAGGACCCTTCAAGGGTGAGAAGGATTTGGGAAATGGAGCCTACTACCTGAGACTGCCCGCGCACTGGAAGCAGCACAATGTCTTCCACACCTCTCTTTTTCCCCCTTTAAGGGGGAGAGGCCAAAATCCCCTAAGCCAATCGTCATCATGGAATCCCAGGAAGCGAAGGTGGAGGCCATTGTAGCTTCCCAAAGGTCCCGCCGATCCATTAAGTACTTGGTCGCTTGTAAATGTTACCCCTCATATAAGAACAGCTGGGTGAACGCATGCAATTTTACAAACTGCAAGGACCTGATAGAGGAATTCCACGCCTCCCATTTGACAGCACCCTGACCTCCTCAGAAGATCGCGGCCATTATGGCCATAAAGTTACCAAAGTGCCACAAGAACTATTCTTTAATCCATGCCCCCAGGGGTGGGATCATCCCTGTCAAAAAAGGAAAGGGTAGTGTAAGCCTTGGGGACCAGCCCTTGCAACTGGATAGGGATCAGCACCCCTTCCTGATGAAAAGGGGCCCCAAGGCTCCAGTGGCCCCTCTGTCACAGCTGGGCGACCTAGCCCATGTGATAGATGAGCGCTGGGTGATGGCTTTCCCACCCAAAGACATCCCACTCCCACCTCTTCCCCCTCTTCAATACTGGTAAGTTTGATAGAAGGGGTCTGCAGGGAGGCTGCACATATCAAGGGGCAGGGAGAGGCCCCTGGGACCACTCACCCCCCAGGCAAACCATGTTTGAAATTTGGGAAAACTGGCACTTCCCAACATTGGAGCCCAGCCGGCAATTTCTGAACTGGGGGTGCCAGTTTGGACTGGTCTGCTTTAGATCCAGATTAGAACACAGCTTGGATTGCAAACCCAGTCCCAAACAACTCGTATCATTGGCCCCAACGTTCCAAAATGGATCCAGGGAATCCAGATTGCACAAACAGCCCAATCAAGGGACCAGCTCAGATTGCAAGTATCTTATTTATGGACCCCTGCATCCTGGGATGAATCCAGACCACCCAAGCCATGTGAATGGGCTGACTCAAGTCACCAGGACCTGGATTGGTAGTATCAACTTGGCTTGGCCCCAAGAATCTGGAAAATCTTGCAAAAATTTTTCTAAGCTTTTGCCAGAATTGGGAGCTGCCTTCTACCCCTCTGAGACAGCCAACCAAATCTTTTCCCCATCACCCAAATGACCAATTCCTTATTACCTCCCCATGCCTATCACCCAGTTTAAAAAGGCAACTGACCCACCGAGGGCAGTTGTTAGTTCATTCTTTTGCCTTTTGCTGAATAAAATCTGAAATATCCGCCTAGTTTACTGCAGCCTCCATCTGCCTTTAAAAATTTATAAAAATTCTGTTGATTGATATGACAAAGCGTGCCAATGCCCAAATCCTCTTGCCAATGTTTGCCAACTGGATTATCCAGTCACTCAATCCCACCACGTGGCAGCAGATCATAAATGCAATAATCCGCCCTGCCCCTGATGATGAACCTGCTGCTTTGTTTGTTTCCATGCATCGTTTAATGGAGACCCTTCCATCCATTTGGTGGCCAAGTCCACCAAAACTGCTCCTCAGTCATAGCAGGCCCAAGGTGTCCATGGCCCACTGCGCGTGGGTTTGGCTTCCATAGCCGCCCCTGCCGCTGCGGGTACAGCCCACCAATGGGACCTAAAGTGCCCCCTCCAGGGGAAGCTCAGCCCAGCCCCTCTCATGGGGCTTACCATACCTCTGTACATATCTCCAGTAACGTGGCAGCTTCTGTGCCATCCCCCACTGGCGCGCAAGCTCCCTTATCTAAATCTGAAGGCCAGCAACTGTGAACCCTGGAGGAGTCATCATCCTCCCTGCCTCTCCCGCCCTTGGGGGTTGCCCCATAAGACTTGCAGTTGCCCCCAATGCAGCCATCTGGGTTTCCTTGGGGCTTTTGGTACATTACTGGACTTTGCTTTCCTCATGTTTCCCCTAGAGCCCCACTTCTATTAGTCGCTTGGACTGCTATGCCTTTGGCATTCTGGGGCCTCAACTGGGTTCTTGCGCACCCTGACTGGGAGCCCAGTCTAGTTCTTCTTAGCTGAATCTGTAACAGATTCCACCTATGTCGCCTCTTGGGGTTGGGAGGATGGATCGCAGTAGGAATGAACAGCCCATCAAAATCCATGGGTGATCAGATTCTAGTGAGGGCTAGACCTACACGAAACCACGTTCTTTTAGTGGATGCAGAACCCTGCAAAAAAGTGACTAGGGGAAGGGAAATTGAGATATCATATGAAGCCAATCACAAAACCCCAGAGCGGGGAGGAAAGAAACAGTATAAGAAGAGGCAATCAGTGAATAACCCCAAGTAATCCCAATATGGTACTGGAGCTGGAAGATTAGTCTTGAGCACCTGACAACGGGCTTCATTAAGAAGACTGGACATATGGGCCAGCAGCAAACAAGGGATGCTTGATGGGGGTTGCCAAAACATGCCCCCTACTAAAGCCATCAGTGGAATACTTCGATGGAAAGTGCCAGCAAGGATATAGTCGTGCAGGTAGTGGATGGCATCCTGCAAGCAATAACTATGGGCTTCTCGGAAGCTAAAGCTGAAGGAGTGGAGAAACCTGGGTGAGGCTGGAAGCTTTGTGAACCAACTTCAAAGAACTTGGCCAGCGAAGCGAAAAGCATAAGCAGTGGTATCCTGATCCAGGATATTATCAAGATCAGAGGGATTCAGCGCTAGGGACAAAGCCTTGGTGACTTGAGCCCAGAGTTCAGCGTAGGGGAGCTCAAAATGAATACTGTTACCAATGGTGAGCTCAGTAGCCAGAACAGCGGGTTTGTAATATTGTCTGAGTCAGAAGCGAAACTCAGGAAGCAAGTCCAAACCAGCAAGAAACGAGTGACCAAGAGCAAATGGCATAATCTCTGGAGCATCTATGATGATGGTTGGTGCATCAGCAAAAGGAGCCAAATCCAGGAGAGTTTCAAAATCCAACTCTGGAATTGACAGCAGAGGAAGAATCTGTTGAGTGTTGTTTGAAATGATTTCAAGCCTGGTTTTGGAGAGATTAGTTACTATTTTCTGGTAAATTGATGGAAGGACTAGCCGCTGGTGTCAGACTAGGCTTATGAGTCCTGGAAGGACCATAGAAAAGGTTCCGTTGTGCATCCTGACTCATCTTCTGGAAGAACCAGAGGTCTTGATCAGACAAACTATTCAGAAGCTGCTAGTATCACAACTCAGAATCTGACATATGAGCCCAACGAGAGGGGAGATATCTGACTTATATGGAAGTCGAAATTATGCACTCTACAATCCATTAAGCTCCAATTTTGGAGAAATTAAGAAAAATTAATGGGATAAGCTCTGAAAGAGAAGAATTAGGAATGACTTGAGCCAAGAGGTTATGAGAGAAATAACAAGAGCGATAAAATAAGTATTCTTAATGAAGCCATGAAACAAAAATTAACAGCAATATTCTCCTGTTTAGGATGAGGAGAAAATCAGGAGATCAAGGATGCCAGACCAAGAATCCTGAATATGACAGCAGGTCATATGCCCTGAGGGGGGAAACCGGATCCCAGGACTAATATCATCATGAGTAGATTGATCAGCCCGGCATGACATTAGATCATGGGGACTGCACTCTGAGAAGGTGGTAGCGAGGAGGAAGAGGAAGAGCGCTGCATGCCAAAGGTCATCCCAAGCAAAATCGAGTATTGAAAAGCATACTTCTCTTGAGCCAATGAAGTATTTGACCAAGTGTCTGAAGCAGTGTTCTCCTACCCCGGTCCTTTTCTTGCTGAGAAATCTAGGCAAGAGGGGGGATGTGTTGAGATTTTTGCCCATATTCTCAGCCTTCTAGATTACCAGGAATCACTAGGGGATAATTCCATAAGGCGAAGTGAATTGGAATTTGGTTGGCCTGAGTTTTGAAGTAACTATGTTTGGGGGATTTTGGGATATTCACCTGTTCATATCCATTGGGTATCAATCAGGATGAATACTTAAGATCTCATCGGGAGAGTTGCTGACAAAATAGGGGCATCTGATAGTGATTAACTATCAGGTGTACCAATTGGGATTGGTCAGGTTTCATCACCAACTGATTAGGAATGTAGGTAGTAAGTTGCAAGGCGAGTGATGCCACATGCAACTAGTGAATCAATTGGTTGGTGTGTGCCCTACCTTAATGGGTAATAAGTCCCATTACCTAAGCAGGTCGCTAGCCAAATATGGTTGGTTTGCTTGGATCAAGAGGAAAACGTTAGGGACACATTTTCTGACTCTTTCTGTTTAGGTCTCAAGGATGTCCAACGACAGAATCCTAGCTAGGATAGGGAATACCATCACTGCTGAGATGAGGATGGGTGATTCAACAGCAAAGGCTGCTGTTTCACAGAAGAGGTGTCAACTGAGGGTTAGATGATTGAATCCCCACTATAAATTCCCTAGGATTCACTTATAATAGAAAACAATATTTATGAGAACAGCATTTAGTAAAAAAGTTTTCATCTGCTATATAATTTAAGTAGTAAACTATTATCAGCTTTCAAATTGTGCAATTCTTCTCAAGGATATTATTACTGTGTGCGATAATTTGGAAGACTCTTAGTGAAAAGAGTAAAGATCTGAGAGGGGATCTAGAGAAGAGGGAGACACAATCGGGGATTGCTTCTGACTGTGTGTTGGACTGAAGAGACTGTCACCAAGGAATCTCAGCAAAGATCAGGTTGGCAGAATGAGGGAACAAATCCCTAGATCACAACATCTCAAGTAAATAATTGGGAACACTTGTCTGAGTGTTGGGTTGAGACATAATAATTCATACTCAACTATATATAATAGTTGTCATACTATTATCAACCAATAATTTAAGATATTATACAACGCGACAAAGTGCACAAGAAAACTGAACCTGTGCAGTAAAAATATTACTAGGGTTGTTTGCCAATAATAACCCTTCAAGTAAATTTTTACAGGCGAATTCAAGAAAATGAAAGAGCATCTGAAGCAATTCTACTACTGGTAGTCAATGCATTTTGACATCCAATAAATTCTAAAATGCTGTGCAGAGTGCTAAGGTGAAAAACCGTTCCAAAAAAGCACATCTTACAGCTTGTTCAGCCCAACTTTGCCTGGCACACTATATCTATCAACGTTGTTGGCCCACTTCCAACAAGCAATATGAAGGCCAAGTATATAATTGTAGCCATCGACCACTTGACCAAATGGGTTGAGGCCAAGGCCATTTGGGAAGCTGGAGCAGCAACCACCACCAAGTTTGTACTTGAAAACATCATCCACAAACGTGGATGTCCCCAGGTTACTTTGACCAATAATGGAGCCAACTTTACCACCAATGTCCTTGCTAAGCTCAACCAACTAATGGGAGTATGAGGTGTGCTTTCTGCTCCCTATCAACCTGAAACTATTGGGACTGTTAAGCGCACAAATGGGACGTTGGTGAACATTATCCAAAAATTAACCTCAGCAAAAACCATCCAAATGGAGTACTTATCTAAGTTTGGCAGTCTTCACCTACAATATCTCCTATCATTCATCAACCAGGATGTCTCCGTTTCAAGTATTATATGGTAGACACCCAGCCCTACCAACGCTGCTATATTTGGCCTTAGAGGATTCTGGCAAAAACACTTATCCTCAGTACATTGAGAAGCTTTTGGATGCCTTAAACTATAAGCTCAAGCCTTTGACAACAGTTTTGCCAAGAAAAAGGCCTGGCATCAAAAGGGCTTAGAGAATCACTACCCACTGGCAAAATTCAAAGTTAATGACAAAGTTCTATTTTGCAACACCCACGGATTGGGCCAATTGCAAAAGTTAGATTGCATCTGGGTTGGGCCATTTGAAGTGATTGAGAAAACATCTAAATTCATATACACCATCAAAGATACTAGGACCAGCCATATATACAACTGAGTCCATGCAAAATTCCTAAGAAGGTTTAATAAGCGGGCTGATTAAGAAAAGAAAATGTTGAAAAAGAGACATAAAAACACTAAAACAAAACAAAAACAAAAAACTTATAATTAGTTTTATTCTAATTAATATTTTAGTTCACACTTGAGGTTGGGGCGAGGATCCAACTTCAGACTTGACAGGCATTTAGGCCATCATACTTCAGACTCATTGGCTGTTTGGGCCAAAGTTACCAAATAGAAAAACCAATTCCATTCTCATCAGGCGTTCAGGCTGATGAGAAAAGACCAACATAGGCTGATTGGGAATCTTAGGGCTTATATTTGAGTTAAGAGGGGGGAAATGTCAGATTCTGATGGTTGACTCAAAAATAAACCTTTGACAACCATCAGATCAGGCTGATTACCCTTTCAACATTTTAGCCAACAATTATATTCTCACCTCAAAGCCTATTCCAATCATACAATTTGGGCCAAATATTTCAATGATAATTCAATCAAGTATTTTATCAGAGCACTCAGATGGAACACACTCACATATTATGGCCAATCTCCTATGCATCAAATCTCAGCAATTGGTCCTAATTATTGGGAACACAATTAACTTAATCATATACAAAATTATTTGGGGACAACCTGAAGTTAATGTCTGAAAATCCCATGGACTTCAAACAAATGAAAAATATAATCAATTTCCTGCCTTAGGGTGAAATTCATATGTCAATCCACATAATCAGCACAATAGCACTTGTGTGGACTGCCCAAAAGGGGTTACCTAGTGCTATCAAGGAAGAGGCCTTCCAACATCCCAATTAGGGGTGCGTCATTTACTTTAATTGATGTCAAAATTTCACAGAAGGTGTATTTCATCAGCAGTATGACAAAACTGAAATTTGGAAGATCCCAGGTCAATTTTGCATGCTTTTATCGCAATTTTTGTACCTGAAATCCTCCTAGTTACAAGAGTATTTTGCCACCAATAAACCTAAGAAAAGGTTTCAGTTGTATTAGTTCAAGGGCCAAACTGAGGTGGTAAAATATCTGTTAAAATTTTGTGCTGGAATGTGGCCAGGAGATGCCCTAGAGGTATAAATACTGGCATCTGGCCTAATGACCATTATCTAATAAATAGCTTCTAATAAAAGTTATATTTATTTTATCCTTTTCCTGGTTTTTATCTGAATCCTAACCTTGGAGAAGTGTCAACAAACTGGAAGGACTGAATTCCCAGTTTGTATAAACCTGCCTCAGAAGAATTTCCTGAACATAAAGGGAAAATTACACCCAAAATTGGCTGGAAGAGTTGAGGAAAATTTAATAGGCTTAGTGAGTTTTTGAACGGTCTAAATACTGTAAACTACAGGCACTATTTTTTTTTTTTTTTTAGTACTAGAAAACTACAGGCACTATTGAGGATCAACCATTGGAACTTCAGCCCAAATAGATGTGCAGGATAACAATTTTCAAGTGAGCAATCCTCAGATTTTGACACTCACCCAAAACTAAACAAAAATCAGGGTTAGAGTTTTAAGTAGCTTATTATAAATTATTAAGTAGATTTAGGATTCACCAGCCATGAGGGCAACAGATTTCCAAGTGGCTCAAGCCAGCTGGCACAGTCTTTAGGCTCAGTGCGATCTCATAAACCTGAGCAACACTGGATAACCTGCTAGTATTTAATAAAAGTAGGAAAAAGAGCTACTTTTAAAAATCACTAATTTTGAGCAACAGGGGATAAGAACTGGGGAAAAAGTTTAAAAATCACTAATTTTTTTGGAAAGAAAAAGTTGTTTTTTGGAAAAAAAGAACTTTTTTGAAAAAAAATTGGTAAAAAACCTCCTTTCAAAAAAGCTCTAAAGTATGAAATAATTGAGAAATTTATGGATCCTCAATAAAACCCTTCTTAAAGACAGTGCCATCTTCCAACCTGACTTATAGAATTTTGCTCACAAATACAAACTAAAGCTTATATTGTATTGAGTCCAAGTGTAAACTATAAGTAACTTAGATTATACAGCGCTGAGTATATACATTATAAATGGCCATTATAAGTCAGTTCAAAATAAGGTGGTGACTTCCAAAAGAGTTTTTTGAGGCTCATAATTACTCAATTATTTCACACTTTTTAGAGCTTTCTTTTAAAGGAGGTTCTTTTTTCCCAATTTTTTAATCACTTTTTATCATCTAATAGGCTATAATATGTATAAATAAAGGTTCCCCTGATCCATTAATGATATGATTGGTGGGATCTTATTTTATATCATTTTGACATGATATATGCCCTATGGCTGGGGGGTATGTTCAAGTATGAGAGCATAGCATGGTGAGCTTAGATTATTATGGGGTGTATCATTATTGCATAGGTTGGCCAATAAAATCAACTAAATTATAAATTTAAAATGAATTGTTGTAGATGGTGATTGTAAATTTATTATAGATTGACCAATCAAATCAACCAAATAAATAAAATGGGTAATCTAGATAGCTTAAAGTTTTAACATATAATTGACTGATAAAATCAACTAGATAAAAACTAAATGAGTAAAAATTGCCAACCTTATACCTGAAACATTGGACTAATTAAGTCAACTGAAAAATTATATATATTATGTAGAATATTTGTGTCAAGTTACTGCCTCCCGAGTTCGATCCCGGTAACGGACTTTGGGGAGGGGACGATTTTGACTGTGTTGGTTTTGCGCGCCAATGCCCGAACCGAGATAGCGAATAGCAAAGGCGGTCCATGGAGTTCCTGGCCTATCATACGCCGCGCATGGAGGTTTTCCGGGTTTTATCCTCCTTTCCCATTTTCTTCACTTCCCTAATCGGTGCGGTATCGTCCCCAGGTCGGCCCACCTCGAATAAAAATTTAAAAACATTTGTCAAGCTGATTTGAAAAAGGTAAATAGTCTAGGAGTAGAGGTTGAAATAAATATGCGTTTATAATGATTTAACTATAAGATAATTTCCTAAACTACAACTAAAATGCCACCTAATTTAATATAAATTAAATAAATTTGAATCTACCGGCTACTTGCCTGCTATCTTACACAGTTTTAGTTGGGCTAATCCAACCATTGCTTAAGTAATCTAACCATCTCATATATTATCCTTTTAAAAGTTAAATGCCAAAACACAATGATAGTATCCTATCATAACAGTAGTTAAAATGTTAAGAAAAAAACCAACAACCCTCAGCCATAGGGCATATATCATGCACCTAAGTTTTTTACCATAGGGTAAAACTTGAGTCATTTTTTTGATGATTAGACTTATTATTTTGTGTCCAATCTAAACTTCTACCCGCACAGCTAAGAACTTCGTTTTGCGCACCTCTTACATACTCTTATAAGCTCCAACGATGGGTTTGGGTGGTTTTTACCACTTCGATTCTATTTAAGCCATCATATTTAAATGGCTATTGGCGACGCTAAACCTACGAATTGTTCGTTAATATATCCGTCGCCACTTTACCCATATTTGGGTGAGGGGCCCCCACGGAAGCATACCCGTCACCCATATTGGGGTGACGTGGCGACAAAGGTGTTAATTGGTTTAGTGAGTTGGTGGTTTGTAGTTGATAGTTTAATTGGGTTTGGCTGATGCGTAGTGGGTTTTAGTTGATTCAATAGGTTCGGTTTAGGTTTGGCCAAGTGGTTGGTGGTTTTTGGTTTGACAGTATAATAGGTTTTGGCCAATTGTTTGGTGGTTAAGGTTGATTTGATAAGCTTAATTGGTTTTGAGTATCAGGTTGGTTTGGTAAAATTTGTTCAATTTGATGGGCTTAATTTTATTTGGCCAAGTGGTTGGCAGTTTTTGGTTGATTCGATTGAGCAATTAGATTTGGCTGAGTGCTTTTTGGTTGATTTAATAAGTTCAACTGGTTATGGCGGGTGCTTGGTAATTTGTTTGATTTAATAGTTCAGTTAGTTTTAATCGAGTGGTTGGTAGTTTTTGGTTGATTCGATAGGGCAATTGGGTTTGGTCGAGTGGTTGGTAGAATTTAGTTAATCCGATAAGTTTAATGGGTTTGGCTGAGTGGTTGGCGGTTATCGGTAGTATATAAAATTTAAAATGATTATTCAAATCATCTGGTAAGCTATAAACTCCGTAGCGAAGCACGGGTATTCCACTAGTAAGGCATATACATGCCAAAAAATATATACAGGTCAGTTTGAGAACCTTCTTTTCCAAAGTCAGTTAAAACCCCAACTTAAAAACCATAAAACTCAACCGATACCTACTTTAATATAACCACCTCCATCAAGTTGAATGGATCCAAGTACTTAAAGCTAAAGTAGATGAATCACAACCTGCTGTCATACCGCCAAGATCGCCAATCCATCGGCAGATATTCCCTCCCTCGTCTTATCCGTATCGCCATTGATTCATTTTCATCTGATTTCCCTTTGAGATCCTCCAAAATCTTCACTTTCCAAAAATCCATTGATCGGGTATATAAGCCTGCCCTCAATTTTAAAAAGACCATCCAAAATCCAATGCGCATATGACTTTGTGCTTATCGGTATCGGGATTTATCCCGTTGAGCTGACCCTTAAATTTGGCCTTAATGCCGACCACTCGCGCCTAATATGCCAACGTACCACGTGATAAAGCGGAAATCCGAGGGGTCGCCTTAACCTCACGTCGTGATCAGCTCGGGATTCCCGAGCCATAGCGACACCACCCCAAGGTATTTAATTTACCCACCCCTATATTTACATACGGGGTTAAACCCCATCAATCCATTATAAACGGATCCGTTCATAAACGTTAACCCCGCGGATCATTAGGTTAAGGGGTAAAACTTGATAAGGTTTAAACGGTACCCCCGTTGTAATAAAGTTTTTCGACGGTCGGTATAAGTAGTTATTAGGACTATTATGAAAACCGAAACGTTTATAGGTTCCAAGTTCGAAATTTTAATAAATTTATCGGGTAAAGGGATAGGGTATAATAAATTTGATCGGGTAAAGGGATAGGGTAAGCATCCAGGTTCCAATATCAAAGGGGTTCGAACTTAGAGTACCCGATTAAGGTGATCTGAGGGGGTTGTTTCATCGCCTGTGGATCAAGGAGATACTATGGGATTGAATGATAAGCTGAGATAATTAGCTACTTTGAGGCGCAAAAAAACTTAAACCCTCGTTTAATTAGGACTCCAAGGTCCTCAACCATCCCCAAATCCACCTTAAATCATAACTTTCCAATCTTCCTATCCAACCAAATTTATCATACTTGCTATCCTGGGGTAATTTTATGCTACCCTTTCTAAACAACCCACCCCAACTTAATATACCTCCAACCATTTTAACCAAATTTAACGTTAAACTGACACACCTTTTCAATCTCAGCTTTGAGATAGAACTTACCCCGGTTTACGTTCTAAATATGAATCCAACCTACGGGATAGTTGAAGGTTCTGGGATAAGATATCAAGGTTAGGAAATGGTCCAACTCACGGATTAAAAGGTGTGATTATTAAGTCAAATCAGTTTAACGTGCCATAAGTGGAATCTTAAGTCAAATATGTTTAACGTGCCATAAGTGGAATCTTAAGTCAAATATGTTTAACGTGCCATAAGTGGAATCTTAAGTCAAATATGTTTAACGTGCCATAAGTGGAATCTTAAGTCAAATATGTTTAACGTGCCATAAGTGGAATCTTAAGTCAAATATGTTTAACGTGCCATAAGTGGAATCTGTGAAATCCGTTGTGACCAGAGAGCTTTGGGGATGTTTTAAGGATTATCGAGGACTTCCTAACCAAAGTAGGGTTCAAAGTTAATATAGTTCACAGGTAAGGGCGGGCGCGAACCTCAATAAGAAGGTTTTACCGAAGTTATGTAACTTGGGTTTAATATAAGCCAAACCCAAACTTAAAATAAAGCAACCACCCAAGTAAGCCTGTGTAATAGATCAGTTGGTGGGGTTTGGACGTTGGATATGATCTACGAACGATCAGTTGGTGGGGTCTGGACCCCAAGTAAGCCTGTGTAATAGATCAGTTGGTGGGGTCTGGACCCCAAGTAAGCCTGTGTAATAGATCAGTTGGTGGGGTTTGGGCGTTGGATATGATCTACAAACGGCTTCAGCATGAAATAGGTATCCCTCAGGATAGCCCACCGGTCGGAATTCTTCTCAAACTGGTTGAATAGGAATAGAGCGTTGCGCCTTGCGGGGCCCACCGCCCAATGGCCGGGGGATAACTTATGGAGCATGTAGTTGAATAGGAAGAAGAACTGGATCCCGCAGTACCAGACGTACGGGAGCCCCACCTCCAGCATAAGCTCGCTCTGGTCCATCAACACCTGGCACCCGAAGAAGGATGCGAGGACGCATTTCTCAAGATGGTTGGACCGCATGTAAAGCTTTAAAGCGAGCGACTTTCCAGTTGGCCTCGACCCCGAAACCTCAACCCCACCATCGATAAAGGGCTTGTTGAGGTCGATCAGCATTGAGAAGAAGTAGATGCTCAACAACCCCAGGTGTACATCTTTGGGGTACGGCAGGTATAAATTATCCTTATCGCGGTTGGGGCTAGAGAACTCGGGTAACTTGAGGTACCACATAATCGCTTCCTTCTCCAGAGCGAGGGAACCCTTTAGGAAGGGTTGGCTGCGGGAGCTCGACAGGGTCCCCGACAGGGTCCCGTTCATGATCTTGCTTAAGGATAACTTGCCCTGGGCTCGGGATTGTAAAAGGGTTGCCTCGTGAGTTTCCTTGAGGTGGATCCTCCTAGCGATAAGGGTGGCGTGGAAGCAGAACTCCCGAAAGTATTTTAGGTTATCACTGCTGCTGAGCATCGTCACCTCCTTCACCACAAATACGCTGGGGTGGGTGAAGTTGAGCGACGGGAGGGGGGTGTCCTGGGTTGGGAGGGGGTGGAGGGTGAAACTTCTGAACTCAGCGGCCGCCCGCTGCAGTGGGAGATGATCTGCTCCGTCGCATACATCATCCACCAGAGGCGGCACCTAGAGTCCGAGTGATACGGTGTACTTTGGGGCCTCCGGTGAGGGATCCCCATCAGAGAGGCCATGCGTTTGGCCACCCCCATGACAAACCACGCGCCCTCGATCGTGGTATTCTCATCGCACACGCTGATGTGGAGGGTGGCCAAGACGCACGCCTGCGCGGCTATGAGGGTTGGCTTAAAGAATATCCTCTTCAAATAGAAGCAGGTCAGCCTGGCGAAGTGGATGGCGATTATACGGCCCAAGGTCCTATTTGGATAGAACGAGGCGCCGGTAAGGCATACCACGTTGAACAGGGCGAGAAAGTCGTCCTGGGTGTCACCGCGGTGTAGCTTAGAGTAGAAGAGGGTTGGGTTGAGGATCGGGTAAAAGGAATTTAGGTAGGCGAAGTAGAGCTCCACCAGCTGCATGTTCAGGGCCCGGGTGAACTCAACGGGGATCGTACGGTTGTAATGCAGAGGCTCGACGACGGGGAGGGATGGCTGGTAGATGTCCGATAAAAGGCGGCGGTTTGAAGTGAAGTAGTGGGTGGCCATACTGGGCCCAATATAAATATATTCCCCACTCGGATTTAAAACCAAGCTAAGTTTTGAACCCAACTCCTCAAAGTTTAAGGGGCTGGTATACCCCAGGTTGGTATACCCTACTCGGAAAAGTTTACCTCTCTCCATCCAAACCCCATTACCCATAGCGTTGGGCGGTTGGCTAAAGGCGCTTGAGCCATGTTCGTAGGAAGGTTTATAGAGTTCATGGGAGGCGTCAAAACCATTACGGTCATAAGTACACGGCCTATTTAACTTTTGGCAGAGGGAACATCTCGGGATCCACTTATCGCATTTAACCTTCCTCAGTTGGCAGAGGTCACAAACCTGAGGGCGTGGACCCCTCGCGTTGGGGCCCCGATTCCTTCTCGTGGGTCGGTTCCTACGCGAACCCGATTTCTCCACTTGGCTCACGGCAGAAATCATTTGATTCGATAAGTGGGATCCGAAGCCTTTAATGATCAACCTTAAAGTATGCCAACCGGTTCTACCCGGGTTCCACCCGAACTGCCCCTTATAAAAAAACCGGATCGCTCAGGTGAATTGCCACTTTATCCACCCGTTTCATTAAAGCCCCTAATAAGTGATACTGGATTCGCATTAAAATTACCTTCAATGACATCCTCCGTTTTAAAATCCAACAAATTCATGCACCAGCGAAACTCCGACCAACCCTAGATATAACCCTTTCACTAGCTCCCATAACCCTAATCCTATTAAAAGTTTACCCCCTGAGGTGAGACATATCCCGTATCACTTTAAGCCCCCCTTAAACGCGGGGTTGTCATCCAACTCAAGTGTGACCCCTTGCTAAAAAACCTGCCCCTGATAAATGAGCTATATTTATGCTCCATGCCGGCCCATCCGTTTTTTAACCCCGTTAAAACCTCGTCCTTAATTCCTACCCGTTAAAACCCCGTCCTTAATGCCTACCCTAAAAACGGTTGCCCGCCATAACCCTCCATACCAACCCCCTATTTTAATTTTTTTGGGTGAAAAGAATTGTCTTTGAAAAATGTGCTAAAGAGTATGAAAT
The DNA here is from genome assembly GCA_022478985.1 of Massospora cicadina. Classification (NCBI taxonomy): domain Eukaryota; kingdom Fungi; phylum Entomophthoromycota; class Entomophthoromycetes; order Entomophthorales; family Entomophthoraceae; genus Massospora; species Massospora cicadina. Next base: position 51,184 of record JAKSZP010011991.1, read on the forward strand.
GATCAAAAAATGCACTAAAGTATGAAATGATCAATAAAAATGCACTAAAGTATGAAATGATCAATAAAAATACACTAAAGTATGAAATGATCAATAAAAATGCACGAAAAGGTATGAAATGATCGATAAAAAGTATGAACTAATAATGACCCCTTTTGAAGCCAGCGCCATATTTCAAACTGCTTATAGAATTTTGCTCATGGATACTAGAGCCCCATGTAACAGCCCCGGATTGCTGATACCGTGGATTTATATTATATTATCTGCCAGAGGCACTACCTTCGATCCGGTGAACAAATTAGAGCTTCTTTGGGATTGGGTCCAAGTGTAAACTGTGAGCAACCTAGAACCCACGGTGCTTTTTATATAAGTTTTTCTTGTTCATTTCTTTATTCAGGAGACTTCATGGGATACAGATGTAAGCCCTTCAACCTTTGGGATTTTAACCAAATTGGATTCCTCCCATCGTTTCAAAGTTTAGGGTTGGATCAATTGGCCATGGCTGCCAATTAATTACCTAGCTTTATGGAAATATTGAAGTTAACAACTTGGGCTCCCCATTCGATTGGTCAAGCTATTTTGAGATACCAGCCATTCTAAAGTAGCATTATTTATAAATTATCCGGGAAATCCCCAACCAAAGGTTATTTTGATTACCAGCAACCGAAGCCAGAGGTAGTTGCCAAATCATGGTGATAATTCATTAGGGTTCACCAGCAGCTCGAGGTTGAGGATAAAATAACACTGATTGCTAAAAGAAGAAAGCTGAGGAACCCTATTAGGTGAGGCATTTGGTTATCATTTTGCCACCTAGGTTTTAGGATTATAAGTGACTGATGATGGGGATAAATCAAGTTCTTATATGTTTAGAGTTGGCTGGTGATTTACGTCAAGGATAATTATGTTACCAGCTTTGATGCTGAAGTTTCTAGGGGAGGGCATCTGATTACCATCTCATGTTTATGGTTCAAGGATTGCTGGCAACTACTGCCAAAATATTCCAATAAAATTAATTAATGGATTTATTATGATTAACTGCAATCAGTGCTGAGGATAAATTGAATTGAGATTCAGAATTCAACTGTGAAGATTTTAAGGGGATGGTTACCAGCAGAGGCTGCTGATTGGGTTGGTTTACTGACAACATGTGCCAATGATTGATGATAGGCTGGCATGAGATTGCCAATGAAGAAGCCTAAGTATAGATACCGTTTTTACCTTATAATAAAGATCTTACTTTCACCTACCTTTATCAGTTTTATAGTAGATGTAGGTCAGCTTGGCATGTGGAGATAGGGCGGAAGATCCCAAAGGTTAGGTGCTGGGTGAGTGCACCTAGGGGGTGGTCAGCGCTACCAACTCCAATACCTGGAGTTACAAGTAAGCCCCATGTGGACTTGCCCATATAGCCACCACAATGAAGAACTGATGGGGCTTACTCTCAAGGGGGATGATATGACAGAGCTGAGAATCACCCAGGTAGGTGAAAGGCTTTCTGTGTGCCTCCTGAGAGAGTTAATCAGCCCAAGGTAAGGTTGTTGGTCTGTTGAGTATGTTAAAATTCTTGATATGAACTTTTTATAAAAGGTAGCCTATGAAGGTAAAACAGAAAAGGTCAACAGCCATCATACTGTTGGCCTGGCACACTAGTAGAGTTCTAATATAGCAAATGTAAAATTTTCAACATCAATGAGAACTAAATTTATTGGTTGATATTTTGTATTATCATTAGTCATTTAATTTATATATATACTTAAGGCGGAAAACTTTAGAGCTGCAATTTTTATATAACTTTTGTTAAGTTGCATCCGATCCTTCACTGGGTGTGGATGTATAGTGCTTTATTGTAGTAATGTTTATCTTATGTGACATGAAGTATAATCTGTGCTCAATGTTATATCTGCTCTCTTGTATTACATACATGTGAATGTATGCACTATCAATATGTTGTAGTTATGTTTATATCTCTTTCTATGTTGCAGGCTATACATCATAAAGTGTGGGCCTCAAACAGTGCAGTCTCTTAGTGTACTGTTTGTTGATATCATTATTTTGTTCAGCATTGTTTGTTGCTTATGATTGCTTTGAATTTGGTGCCTTGTATACTTGTTCATTCCATGGATGCTCTTATCTCTGGTGGTGTATGAATGAGTCTGTATGTGGGTAAGTATGATATTGTGTGTTCAGGGACTGCTTGAACCAGTCTGTGCTATGGTGTATACTTGCAGCCAGCTTGAATGAATCCCATAGAGTTGATAAGATAAATCCTAATTAATAGTGATGACTGCCTGAAACTTAGCTATAAAATTTTCTACTTGATGCCTGTAAAGTTTTATATAAAATTATACTAACCTCATCAAAAATCTGATAAAGTTTGAGAAAATTAATAATGATCATGACCATCATGTTGATCATGCGATAATTGACTTTAAAAAATGCACTAAAAGTATATGTATATACTCATCTAGAATATATATGCTCAGCACTGTGTGTTCTTGGTTGCTTAAATTCTACTTTGGACCCAATCCAATATAAGCTTTACTTTGTATTTGTGATCATGATCCATATGAGCCAGTTTGAAATATGGCTCTAACATTAAAAAGGGTTTAAAAAATTTATACTCTTTATAGATTATCTCATACTTTTTTGTGCATTTTTTATTGATTATTTCATACTTTTCTAGTGCATTTTTATCAGTTGTTCCATAATTTTTTGTGCACTTTTCCAAATTGTTTCCTTTTCCCATCTTTAAATTTTAAACTGATGACCTCATGGATGGTTTGGATTCAAAAATAATTCGGGTAACTATTTATACCACCCATCAAAAGACTTTATCTATTACAATGGGACTATAGTTAAAACTTTATCAGGTTTTACTCTCCCCTTTAACCCAATTTTCCATAGTTTAACTTTATAAAGGTATCCATCTATGACTGAGGTTGATGGGAACTAAACTCAAATTTAATATAGGAGTGAGCATTATAAAAATCTTTGGGTAGTTTGGTTCATTCATATATTATCTTTTAAAGGTACTTTAATAGATCTGACCCAGGGGTAATAGTTATACTAAGGTATTGGTTGAGTTTTACAGTATATAAATCAGGGTTTTAAAAGCTTTGATTCAACCCTGTAAGATACTTTGGTATTATAAGATCAATCCAGTTACGTTTAAATAATGAGCTACTTTAATTGATATCAGAGCTTATTTGGGACAGAAATAAATTCAGAAATGGAATTAAATTTGAGGGTGCCAAGATTTATCTATAAATGATCTTATGGACTATAGTAACTTATAAAGTTATTTTAATGTATAGAGATCATCTTCAGATATAAGAAATGATGGATTCAAAAAACAACATTTTAAAAGTCTAACTTAAGATGCCAGTAAAAACATTATAGCGATTACTTTCAAGGTTGAGATAAAGTTAAACAATAGGTGAAAATCTTAGATGAGAATATATAACTTTTAATAAACCAATTATGTTTTTTGTAAGGTACTATGATGGAACTAGCAGATTTCACCAGGTTCCATGATGGGTTGTGGGCAGAGTAGCATATTTATCAGAGGGTTCTGGGTCATCAACCTGGCATTTGTCTTTGGTCATCCTGGGTGGTTTATAAAAGTAAACACCCAGGGAAAAGAATCTTTAGAACTGGAATAAAATACACTCAACAGAGACCTAAATTCTATATCTAATCCTTTATGAAAATAATAAGGGGGTTTATACCTGTTTTAAGGGGTTTCCTGACCAGGAATATTCTAGGAGAATTGGTGGAACTTGGATAAAAATGAATATTAAAATGAATGGTGGAATCAATGATTCACTAAATATTGGCAAATCATTTACTGTTTAACACTCCCCTAGTTGTTTTTGTATTGGTATAGTTTGATATGGTTGCCATTGATGGTAGATTAGTACAGTGCTCTATTGAGGGTCTCTAGGTTGTAGTTTCCAAAAGGAAATACTCTGGTAACTCTAAATAGCCCTTTGAAGTGCAGATGAGTTTTCTTAATTGACAATTTATAAGTTTATTCTAATGTAGGAGATGAGATCACCCACTGTAAAAACCTGGAGGGTTTTGAGATGGTTGTCATATTTAGTCATTTGGTGGTAATGACTCTGTACCAGTCTCTAGATCAGATTGTTTAAATCAATAAGTTGACAGAAGTCAGCTGATATGTTGCTTAGCAAGCGTGTTAGGAACTCAACGTGCTAAGGGAAGACTTGGCTTCCTTTGTGAGTACAGCAAAGCCCACAAGAGCAGCCATGGTTCACAAGCTACCGCTGTCTCTATGGACTATAAGTGGGTGCATTGATGAGGCGTTAGAAAGACTTCAACCCAGGGAATTGTTGCCCATATGCTATTTATTTTATTAAAATAATTAAAAGAAAAGTTTTTCAAAAAATACTTTATTAAAATAGAAAGGGGAAACTGGATATAATAATAACCCAACATCCTACCATTAGCAGGGTGCTAGGTCTTATGGTGTGATAGGGGGAAAGAGCTGCTAAGCCAAATTGTGGTAGTAGGGAATAAATACTAATTTTAAATACTGTAATTATGGGTTTGAAACCAATTTCCCATTCCACACTATTAAGGATCAGTGGCTCAATTGATTACCAGTAGCAACAATATCAGCCAAGGTTCTCCTGCTATTTTCAGAGCAATTTGGAGATCCTGAATGTCCAAATTGATGTCATTTCAGAAATATTTTGCTGGATTTGATACCAGCTTTAGCCCTCTTTTTTTCTGACTTATTGCCCAATTTTGACCTGTTAGGTGAGGTTTTGTAATTCAGGTTAGCTTCCAGGTAAACCACCTGTTGAAGGCAGGAAATGGGAACCATGGTTTAGAGTCTCTTGTATTTCCTAAAGTCTTCAAAAAAATTGTTTGATTTTTAAAAACCCCCAGATGTTGAGACTTGGGTGGATTTGGGCTGGAGAATAGATGGGGGAAAGGTATGTGGCAAGCAGGGAGGGGGCAGCGGCCACACATTTATCATTTAGTAAATTCTCTAGGTCAGAGATCTGGGTGAGAGGCAGGGCCTTAGAGTTTAAACCCTTTTTGAAAAGAATGGATTCACACCCCTGTCCAGCATTATGGCTGGCAACTGAGGCCTTACCCAGCAAATTGGTCTGAAAGTTTATTCTGAACAGTAATTCATTTAGCATATAATTGGTAGTACTGTGGATTTTAATTTGGTATGCTAGAGGATGGAGGGTAGCGTTTAGGCTATTTTTCAGGTTTTTCAGTGACACTTCATTCTAGGACATTATTCAGCACTTGATTCATCTTTTTAGTAAAACTGTTACACTGAGGGCTTTGTGTTGTCATCATGGTATGCTGGGTTCATACCTGGGCCATCAATATCTCAATCAACTTATTATTGAAATAAGATCCCCAAGCAATCAGGATAAGGCAGGGCAGTCCATAGATAGTAAATATCTCTTTGTATAGGAACTGAGCTGTGGTGTCCATATCAGCCTGGGGAATTGTCTTGACAACATGCCAGCAGCTGAATCAATATGTGTGGTTACTAAGTTGTACTTTATCCCATTAATTGCAGCTCTTAAGGGTCCCTTAAAGTCAAAGCTCTAAATCTCAAATAGTTCAGGTGTTGTTATAGTTTTCAGGGGTTTCTTGGCACCTGGCAACTTAGCAAAGACTTCAAAGGAATGTCATATACTATATAGTTAATGACTTTAGTGTAGGCCTATAGCCACCATTAAATGGCAAAAAGTCTCAACTGGGTGGCCTGTGCTCCAAAATGTCCGTCATTGTGTGCCTTGTTGGGAATTACCCTAGTTTGGGCAAAGCCTCAACTTTAATATCAGTAATTAATTATTACTATAATTGATGTCAATTTATTTATTATTGCTACCAACTTTGGTTTGTACTTAATATATTATATTTAATTGGGATCAAGGCCCAAAATAATTATTATGATTTATTGAGAAATGTTTTATTGGGCCTGTTGCCAAAATGATGAATCAACTTTGAATAATCATCTGATTAATGTCAATGATCAGAACAAAAACAAACACAATCAGACTTCATATAAGATGCTTTAACAATTCACCCTAATTTTTAGATTCCCTATTCATTACAGAATTGTCACGTGGCAATTTATACCCTTTAAATTGGCCTTTCCCATAAATGGGCACAATTATATCTATTGTACTTATTGTACACGTTGTGATCATTGTGCTGCCTGATAATTGTAGTTATATCCTGAAGATATCGGTGTTCTATGGCTAGAATCCCTTATATAACCCTTCCTTATATCTCAATAAAGTATAACCATTTGCCTTAAGTTATCTTAGTTTATTGGAAGTCACTCTCACAGTAGATATTTACTATTTTGAAAAGTCAAAGGGATATTGAGATTGTATAGCATTCTGTATGATAATTTTGAAAATTACATATTGCTAACCAAGATGTTACAATTTATGTAGGATTGAGAAAGTATTCAGATGAAATTATATCTGTGCCCATAGAGTGCTTGTCTCACGCTCTACACAATGATGCTCACTACAAGGGCATCAATATCAATTAAAGATTTGCCAATAAAATGAAGTCTCACAATGGGGAAAAACAATAAGAATAAGAAATCTTTCATGTTTTATGTCAACCCACCTAGTCCTTTACAGCTGGCTCACACTGAAGTAGGATAGAGTTACTCCCTGTTTTAAATGATTCAATTCATATACCTTCTCTGAGGAGCAATTACATCAGATTAGCCAAGTGTTGCTAAAAGGGGTCCAGTTATTCACTCATAAATTGTCTGAACTTATACTTTTCTTATTTTACCAGCAATACAACAAAAACTAACTATGGAAGGACTATGAGCAATTTCATGGCATAATTTGCAATAAAGGTTTGTCCTTTATGAGTAGCATTGAACGTTTAGAGCAATTGTTGATTTTTGGTCTTATTCCAATGGCTGGTTCTTCTCTGGTGGTATGTTAAAGTTTCAAGCGTCTATTGTATGAGGACAATAGACCAGATTGTGACTATAGTTTAAGATGATACTCCTTGGTGATAGCACTATAAGTTGTATTCCCCTGTCGTTACTTGGATTATGGCACGCTGCCCTGATCTTACTGATCCCAAGTAATTCTTGACTAGTACAAATTAAAGTTTTCATCACTAAAAGATTATATTTAAGCTATAAACTGGTGGTAATAGTTGAATGTTTTTTATTAGCATCAACTTGAAGGTAATTTATAGAGTTTGAAGTTCACCACATCTTACCCATGACGTCTCATTTTCAATGGCACTTGGCCAAAGGAACATATAAAATGTTTGTAAGAGTGTCTACAAATACTTTGACTCAAGGCATCATTTTCAGCCTCAGGGTCGGTGTAAACATTGTCATCATTCTCAAGATGGCATTTTGGATGCATCTGCAAATAGCTGAACCACTTCTCTTTCACATGCAATCAGCAGCACATACCAAGGCGATTTGTATCACTAATTAGTAATTAATTTGATCAAAAAGTTGATCAACATTAAAAACTAATTTTGACATAGACCAACAAAGCCCACATGCCTGAGTCATTAAATTGAAACTTAAATTTAAGTCTGACCTAACCAACAAAGCCCTTGAGCCCATGTCATCATAGTCAAATATAATTAAGTGAAATTGCTAGGCCACAAATTTAAGTTTGGATATACTTAGGATATTTTTGGTTTATGAAAACTGATAATTTAGATTCAGTCAACCATTCAACACTTCCCCTCCTTGACTAAATAAAAGTGGAGGGTATTCTTTTTCTCTTGATCACAACACTTTATTTTTCTCGACCTTCAGAATAGGATATTATGTTTAGCCTTTTGGCCCTGGATTAACCTTTCTCCTAAAATCCACAAATCCGTGCTGCATGTTACAGTTAGCTCAGGCGTTTTGCATTTGTTTCTTGGGTTCTATGCCTGCTCTAGCTCCAGCAGCCCTTGGCGAACTTTAATTGGCCCCCTTGTTTTGATTTCAAGTTTCTCTCCCTCCTAAAAAAGGGATATTAGCTTTAGTGGTAATAAGGCTTTGAAAGTCATTAAATTAATTTTCTTAATTGTTTTTTTATATAAGTTTTATCATTTTTTTATTTTTTTTTTTTTTTATTTTTTTTTTTATATTTTTTTTATTTTATATTTTTTCATTTTTTTCTTTTAAATAAGAATCAATAGAGCTTACTAAGTGGATATGGGAAGAATCCAATGAGTTAAGAGTATGATTCAGGGTATTTCCAATACTAGGACATTAATTGATGAATGTGTCAACTAGCATAGCTATAATCACCCTCTTCAAGCTTGGGGTATCTGATGCATTGCTCAGCCCCTCATCTTGAGTATTCTCAAATATCTTTTGCACATATGGTTTAGCAACTACTTCAGAGGCTTCAGGTATGACACCCTTACTCTGAGAGCGAGTTACCACATGTACATTCATAAATTCTTCATTTGGTGCTAAAATAGAATTCATATTGCTAAAAATTGAAGCCCTGTGGCCCATGTTTTCATGTTGGTCAGGTGGAAATGGTGTTTTTGGCACGATAGATCATCCCACATCTATTGTGCTTGTTCTTTTCCCTCCACCTATGAGTTATTTGGAAGGACTACATTAACACCATGCTGACGGCATTGTGAGGCATAGTGTCCTTTATGATTGCAGTTATAGCAAGTAATCTCATTTAATGGGCATGAGGCCCTTGTATTTAAGTTTTTTTCATTTTTTGCAGGCGGATTACTGTCAATATTGTTTTCAAAGGGCTTTCCAGCATAGGCAGCAGGTCCTATTCTGTATCCAGTATTAGGTGGGCTGTAAGTTTTTGAACATATATGCAAATTAATCAACCAATTCAGATGTTGTGTCAAGAAAGTGTCTGTAACTCTCTCATTCCCAGCAAGGTGATATGGGATGCAAACCCACATTGCTAGGGAACTAGCCATTAATAAAAAGGGTAAGAAGACACCTCAAACAGTGCCTGTGCCAATGGTACCCCAGGCAAGGGTGTAGAACGCAAAATATAGGACCAGGTAGGTTAGGGGCATAACAGATTGAGTGGACCCCAGAGGAAAGTCCATAATCAAGTGTAGTTTGGCGTCAAAAAGCTTAGGTGCCTCAATCTGGAGGGGACCTAGGCGGCTCAAGGGAGCACCTGGGATTTTTGTAAATTGCAATAGAAGGTAGTGGCCCACATAGTTGGAGACCTCCCCAAAGAGGTCTGCTACCAAGTTAGCCCAAGGAACCATGAATAAACGTAAAAAAACGGGAATTTTATTTAAAGATAGTTGACCAACAAGGCATGTTGGTTGCAAAAACATATTTAAAGTGTGCTGGGGAAATTTGGGTTTTGCAGAAATGCGCTCAAGCCTTGACGCTCCTTTAAACAGATGCTTCCGTCCATTTTGGTAAAATACACTGAAAGTGCCTTCACTTGAGTAATCAATTGAAGCTGTATTTTACCTGAGCTTAGAATTTCATAGCTAGAGTTGGACTCGAACCCTTGCTCTCCAACCAAGCAAATTGAACCATCTTTTTTTAGAACGTAAATCATTCGTTTTAGTGCCTGGGCCGCGATCAGAAGCTGGGCGTTTTGCACCCCCTTAGTATCAACCTGGGCATGCTTGGCTTGCACCCAGCGTTGATCTAAGGTGTGTTTCAGGTCAGGAAGAGCCTGAAGCTTCATATTCTGGGCCTCCTGTCGCCAAGCCTTGTCTTTAGCATCTGTTCCTACTATTATGTCATTTAACCATGACATTACCCTCTCCTCCTTCTTGGGCTCCACCCCCGCTCCAGGGGCGTTTGCTAAATAGAAGTTCTTATGTGCTGGTGGCAATTTCATAGCAGCAACAGCTGGCTTAGGCTGAGATCCTGCAGCCTCAGGAAAACGATTATGGAAAGATTTGATCAGGTCTTGGGCATGTACACAATCCCATGCTGGCACCCAACTGTTCTCTGCCGCGTCAAACCCTTTCCAGGATACCAGGTACTCAAGGCGTCGCTTAACCCGGCGGGATGCTACTATTTCCTCCACTTCCCATCCTGGTGCCCCATCCACAAGATAAGCCTCAGGAGTCACAGGAGGAGGGCCCTCAAACAATGTCAACTTGCTTTCATGAAAGATGGAGAAGATCCAAAACATGGAGGGAAGATCCAACTGGTATGAGGCATGTCCCACCTTTCTAACTACATGGTAAGGACCAATCCTCTTTGGACCCAGCTTTTTGCATGGCTGCTTGATAGGGATGTTGCGAGCATCAAGCATCACGAGAACCCCTTCCTTGTATGCTGGACCCACTTGGCGCTTCCCATCAGCATTCTCCTTATAAACCAGCATAGCCGCCTCCAAACTTGTGGACACCCCTTGATGGACCTTATTGAGGGTCTTAGCAAAGTCCAGCACCGCTTCCACTTTGGAACCACAGCTGGGCTCCATGTTAAAAGCAGGGTTAAAGCCGTGGTTAGCAAAAAAGGTGAACAACTGATTGATAAATGCAAAGTGTTGTAGCTAAACTGGGCCATAGGAAGGTGAGGAGCCCAATCTGAATGGTCTGCAGTGGTGCAACAACGCAGAAATTGTTCCAAGCACTGGTTCACTCGCTTAGTATGCCCATCTGATTGGGGGTAATAAGCAGTTGAATGGCAGGGGCGGATCTGAAGAGTCTTACACAACTCTTCCCAATTGACGAAGGTGAACTGGGGTCCCCAGTCACTAATGATTTCTTGAGGAACCCCATGAAGCGCAAATACATGGGTGACGAAGAGCCTGGCCATTTCAGCAGCAATTATAGTTGTTCTGCAAGAAATAAAGTGGGCGAACTTTGTAAAGCGGTCCACCACAACCATGATTGCATCATACCCATCTGAAACGGGTAACTCCACAATTAAATCCACTGATAAGGAAGTCCAGGGTCCTTCAGCCTTTTGGACTGGTACCAGCAACCCTGCTAAAGGTTGCCGATTGGGTTTCATTTGATTGCAGATCAGGCACTCTTTGCAGTACCGCCCTACCTGAACAGGCAAACCCTTCCAATTGTAAGTGCGTCATATCAACTCCAAGGCTTTTGCTTTTCCAGGATGACCAACGGTGATTCCGTCATGATGGTCCTGGATGATCTCCAGGCGCAGTGGTCCAGCCAGAACCCATAGGCGCCCCTGAAACCACACCATCTCATCCTTCATGTGATAACCCCTGGATAAGTCCTCTTGATTCAGGGCACTCTTAGCGAGAACAACAGCATATTTGGCTGATAACGGCTGAGAAAGAACTACCTTCCTAAAAATGCTACATTCTGTTGCATTTTCCAAAGGCATGAGCGCTGGAGTATGTACCGTGGACTTAGAAAGTTGAGGCAGAATCATACTCGGTGGAATTGTCAACTAGGAGTTGTGAATTTCTACCTCCTTTGGATTGGGAGCCAAAGCAGGGTTGCGGCTCAAAGCATCCGCCAAACCATTCTACTTGCCCTTGGTGAACTCATAGGAAAATTTAAATAGGGAAAGGGTCTCATGCCAACGGGTCTGACGTGGTGTTAGAACATGTGGAGCATGGTAGTACAACAGGGCTCAGTGGTCAGTGCGTACACGGAATGGTTGGGAAGAGTCATGTAAGTGGTGACGCCAATAAATCAGCGCCTCCACCACTGCTAATAACTCCTTGTCATATACGGCGTAGTTTAACTCATGCAGAGACATTTTCCTAGAAAAATATCCCATGGGATGCTCGGACCCATCTTCACCCACCTGTAACAGGGCAGCCACAGTGGCAAAGTTGGAAGCATCTGAGAACACAATGAACTCCTTTGCAGGATCAACATGGCGAAGGATGGATGCGGATAAGAAGGTGCACTTCACCGCTTGAAAAGCATCCTCCAAAATGGGGGACCACTGAAGCACCTTGACACCGCTGGCCTTATATAAGGGAGCTGCCACCTTGGAGAGATTGGGTGTGAACTTCTTGAGGAACGTACACATCCCCAAAAAGCTCCTCAGTTACTTGACAGAGGTGGGGGTAGGCCACTCATGAATATCCTTCTCCTTGTCTGGAGTTATCATATGGCCCTAGTCAAAAACGACGTTGCCCAGAAAAGTAACCTGGGACTTGAATAATTCGCATTTACTAATCTTGAGGGTAAGGCAAGCGGCCCTCAATCTCTCCCTTACTTGTCAAAGGTGTACTGCATGTGACTCCTGATTGGGGGAAAACACCAGAATGTCATCCATGTAGGCAACCGCACATACCCCCAACAAGTCTCCAAACGCAGCATCAATGCGGCGTTGAAAGGTGGCAGGGGCATTCTTAAGCCCAAAGGGCATAACCTGGAACTGGAAAATTCCTTTTCTGGTGCGGAATGCAGTTAACCACTCCTGGCCCTTCTTTATCCGGATTTTATTGAATTCATTGAGGCAGTCCAGCTTAGAGAAGACCTCCGCTTTCTCCACATAGCGCGCAATCTGAGAGTCTAAAGGGATGGGATGGAGGTCGGGTACAGTCACATTGTTTAAGTTCCCATAATTGACACACGGATGTAAAGTTCCATCAGCCTTCTCCACAAAGAGCAGTGGGGAGCAAACAGGGGAGGTACGCTGAAAGATGGCACCTTTAGCCAACTGCTCCTTCACCCATACATCTAAAACCTCTTCCTCCCAGACAGTCAATGGGTATATGGGGGAAGAAATATGCACCAGATCCACAGTAAGTTTAAATTCACAATCAAACTCGGAATGTTCTGGTAGCGTACTAGCTGAAGCTGCATCAAAAGAAAATGCCGACTACTCCAAACAGGAAGGTAAGGAAAGTCCCACAGTGGGCTTCAGCAAAGGGGCAAGATATGAACTGGGAACATTGGGCCAATGGGGTAATTTATTTGGGGCGTTATCCTCAGACAGAGGAACAATCAACTGGTGACCATTTGTTAAAGACAAGGATAGAGTGTTTTCTTTTAAATTTGTTCTGACGTCAAACTTCTGACACCACTCAACTCCCAAAACGATGGGTAACAAGAGGTTTTTGATAGCTTGAAACTGTTAGACAATAGATAAGAACCCACCTGGAAATTGACTGATTCCATGATATTCAGTGTGGGAAAACCTTGAGATGCCCCACCCCTAACCATACCACCTGGTTAGTAACTCAACTCAAGGTAGTCAGCAAGGTTTTGGTCAATAAAATTATTTAAAGCACCAGTATCCACCAAAATAGTTGTTCTGAACTTTCCATAAGAGGATGTCAGGGTAGCAGTCAACAAGAAGTATCCAGAATAGGATTTATTCAACGCAGAAAACACCATCAACTCACCAGAAAATTCTTCCTCTGGCTTAAACAAGCCATCAGGGTATGTTTTGGAATCATAGAAGGGGGAGGGATAGTGGGCCACTCTTACTAATGAGGCCACATATCACACCACACCTTCTGCAGGTGCATACACATCTTTATATTTATAACAAAGTTCCTTTTCAACTTCCTGAGAGCCCCTAATCATGGTAGGGGTCAAACGAGGGTTCTCAGGAGTAATCTGATATACTGAGATGGGGTCCTCATCCAGACCATAAGAGCAAATAAACGTTTTGGTTTGGGATAAATCGTTTGCATTATAAAACGCGTTTTTGGTTCTAATGAACCCATACTCACTCTGAGGGTTCGGTGTGCATCTCTATCCAAGGTCATCACCCCCAAGCCTAGAGCCAATGCCTCGGCATGCACCTTAGAAATGTGTTGGGGAGAGAAAACAATAATGAAATCCTTTTTTCACTAAATTTGGATTTGGACCCTCCAATGTTCCCAATTTCCACCAAGACAGGGAGGAAATAAGTGGGAAGCATCTCACGCTTCAAGGAAAAATCACTAGTTGAGGAAGCACTATTTATAGGGACGACCATGGGTGACATCATCGCAGCAGAATCATCTGAAACCTTTACTTCATTCTTGGGGATAGACCCCTGTACAGTTCCAAATTTGGAAGAAGTAGAAGGATTAGAAGGATAAGATTCCCTCATTTCCAGAGGCGCGCGCGACTTTTTTAATTCCATATTTATATGATTTGATCTGATGACGGCCAAATCACCTGGCCCCTTCCAGGTTGGGGTGGAGAAACTACCCCAAAGGGTTTCAACAAGATGATCAAATTTGGAAGGAGGCGACTGCCAAATCGGGGAGTTTCACATTGATATGTCCAAGGTCAAATGGAGAAAAGACATTTTAACTTCATCAGTTAATGGCAAAGCCTAGGCTTTTTCGCAGAATTCACTCAAGTATACTTTCATCGGATGATCCACTTGACGCAGAGAAAAGAACACGATGAATGAATGGAGGGATGCTTCATTAGGTCAATTCTGCTCCAAGACCTGTTCCAAACCCCCTATTACCCGCCACAAGAGCGGCTGTGTGTGGAGTACTGAAAATACCCAATCAACCGCCTTGGGAGACAACTGGGACAACAGATCCACTCCTCACAAAAGTGGATGTGAACTAGACGAATTGTTTTTTCTTAACGCGGGATTTGGCTCAAGGGAAGCTAAGGCCTGATGAATTTCCAAGTAAATCTCGGGAGAAAGGTGGGGAATAACAATATTAGGATTGCAAAAAGTCAGAGACCACCAGGTATGAGCAGGAAGGGTGGGCACTTCCCAATTGGTTTTTGTAAGAATAACGCTGAGATGCACCAGTACAAAACCAAATGAGAAAACTGTAGTGAGCACCATCGTGGCAGTGACAAATGGCCAGCGCACCCAATTTACTAATAAAGAAAGTCCCACATGGATAATTCTTATGCACGTATATTAAAAAGGGTTGATCAACTAATGTCAAGAGAGTGTATGTAACTCTCTCATTCCCAGCAAGGTGATGTGGGATGCAAACCCACATTGCTAGGGAACTAGCCGTTAATAAAAAGGGTAAGAAGACACCTTGAATGGTGCCTGTGCCAATGGTACCCCAGGCAAGGGTGTAGAACGCAAAATATAAGACCAGGTAGGTTAGGAGCATAACATCTTGAGTGGACCCTAGAGGGGAGTCCATAATCAAGTGTAGTTTGGCGTTAAAAAGCTTGGGTGCCTCGATCTGGAGGGACCTGGGCGGCCCAAGGGAGCACCTGGAATTTTTGTGAATTATGATAGAAGGTAGTGGCCCACATAGTTGGAGACCTCCCCAAAGAGGTCTGCTACCAAGTTAGCCCAAGGAACCATGAATAAACATAAAAAAACGGGAATTTTATTTAAAGAAAGTTGACCAACAAGGCATGTTGATTGCAAAAACATATTTAAAGTGTGCTGGGGAAATTTGGGTTTTGCAGAAATGCGCCCAAGTCTTGACGCTCCAATAAACAGACACTTCCATCCGTTTTAGTAAAATATACCAAAAGTGCCTTCACTTGAGTAATCAATTGAAGCTGTATTTTACCTGAGCTTAGAATTTCATAGCTAGAGTGGGACTCGAACCCTTGCTCTCCAACCAAGCAAATTGAACCATCTTTTTATAGAATGTAAATCATTCATTTTTGTGCCTGGGCCGCGATCAGAGGCTGGGCGTTTTGCACCCCCTTAGTATCAACCTGGGCATGCTTGGCTTGCACTCAGCGTTGATCTAAGGTGTGTTTCAGGTCAGGAAGAGCCTGAAGTTTCATCTTTTGGGCCTCCTGTCACCCAGCCTTATCTTTAGCATCAGTTCCCACTATTAAGACATCCAACCATGACATGTTGCAAGGTTTTGCACAAAAGCAGGCAATAAAGTGTTTGACAAATTTGGGTAAGGTTCTACTGCATGTTCTAGTGCAATCTTAGCATCAAAATCAACCATAGCCTTTGCGCCTAGGAGAACTTGAGCTTTGCAATAGAATTGATCTGAAAATTCATCAATTGTTTTATCTTTCTTAAAGATAATATTCATGAATTTGAATTTTCTGGGTAAAATTCGTTCTGGTCCTCCAAATTCATGAAACACAGCACCTTTGACTTTGGCATAGGTTGGGTTTTCATCCAAATGAGGCATAGTTAACTCAATACTTCATTCATCTAAGCAGTTGATCATAGTGGCCGCTTTGTTACGGTCACTGGCCCCATACATGGCCATTTCAAAGCATTTGATAAAAGTGGCTATATTTCCATTTTTGTCAAAAGCAGGCAGGTTTGTTAGTTTGAAATTATCACTTATCCGTCCATGGTTATCATGATTACTTCTTTGTTGACTTGAGCCAGGTGTACTAGGGCGCTGAGGCATTGTATCACAATTAGCGGAACTTGGGTTGGCCAATGCAACCATTCTACGTGGTAGTTTCTGACGTGGCACATTATTTTCATAATGTTCAGAGGCATCAGTATCAGTAAATTCTCTTTGGGCATGCTGGCTTTGACAATCATTCAATATTGCAATTTTCTCAATAATATTGGTCATTTGCAATTGAAGAGCAGAAATCACTTGATCTTTTTCTATGATTTTCCTTAACCCATTCACTTCTTCATGTATGGCATTATTTGCCTCATTAATAAATAAGACTTTTTTAGTGAGATTATTAATTTGATGACTCATTATGTCCGCTGAGTTTTGGAATTTTGTAAATTCATCCTTAAAAAATTGATATAGCCAAGAGTTGCTCCCCTGCTCAGCGTGGTTACCACCTGCATTCCCAGCCATGAGCGCCACTTGTTAATTTTTGGTCTTATTTAAATGGCTGGTTCTTCTCTAGTGGTATGTTAAAGTTTTGAGCGTCTATTGTATGAGGACAATAAACCAGACAGTGACTATAGTTTAAGATGATACCCCTTGGTGATAGCACTTAAGCTGTATTCTCCTGTCGTTACTTGGATGATGGCACGCTGCCCTGATCTTACTGATCCCAAGTAATTCTTGACTAATACAAATTAAAGTTTTCATCACTAAAAGATTATATTTAAACTATAAACTGGTGGTAGTTTTTGAATGTTTTTTATTAGCATCAACTTGAAGGTAATTTATAGGGTTTGAAGTTCACCACATCTTACCCATGACGTCTCATTTTCAATGGCACTTGGCCAAAGGAACACATAAAATGTTTGTAAGAGTGTCTACAAATACTTTGACTCAGGGCATCATGCTCAACCTCAGGGTCGGTGTAAACATTGTCATCATTCTCAAGATGGCATTTTGGATGCATCTGCAAATAGCTGAACCACTTCTCTTTCACATGCAATCAGCAGCACATACCAAGGCGATTTGTATCACTAATTAGTAAATAACTTGATCAAAAACTTGATCGACATTAAAAACTAATTTTGACATAGACCAACAAAGCCCACTTGCCCAAGTCATTAAATTGAAACTTAAATTTAAGTCTGACCTAACCAAAAAAGACCCCGAGCCCATGTCATCATAGTCAAATATAATTAAGTGAAATCACTAGGCCACAAATTAAAGTTTGGATATACTTAGGATATTTTTAGTTTATAGTAACTGATGATTTAGATTCAGTCAACCATTCAACAGCAATATTATGGGATACCTACAGCCTAATATGAGGAGTGCTTAAATGACTATCATTTGTAACCATGATTTGATTATGGAGGTCTTCCAGTGTAACCAACAGAATGTGGACACAATGCGCTCTTTAAAAAAGCATATTGAATCCTGTTTCCATTGGAAATAACAAGCTATTAACTTAAAGCAGAAACTCAGTCATCAAGTTTCTCAACATTTGGACGAGCCTATTAATCAGATAAACTGGAATGTGATTGAGATCTGTCATCAAGCTATGAATGAACAGGGCCAAAGCCTCTAGAAGGTAAATAAAGAAACTCAGTTCCAGACAGAAGCTAGAAATGGGATAAATGCTGCCAGAGCAGAAGCTTAACAATTTAAATCAGTGGAGGAGCTCAGCCAATGTACCCAACAAAAAATGTGGGTCACTGCCCAACATATTTGAAGCACAGTTGAAGTGAAACTATTCTTCAAGAGAATTATAAGGCCTTTGAAGCCAATAAATGGCCATGCGCCACGATATCAACACCCTTAAGGCAGCTTGTGTTTCTTTATTAATGATTTAGAGGACGTTATAGGGGCTAACAACGAGTCATACCATATCACTTGATAGTTAAGAGATGCCAACAGAGATCAAAAGGATTAGAATATTGAGCCTTAAACTATGAATTGTGAGCTTTAAAAATGAGGTTACTACTCTGAAATAGTTCAAAGAATTCACAGAATGGGATCAAGAAGAATGACTGACTTGGGAGTAAAACATGAATACTTATTTGAGCAATGGACGTTGTCAATGCAAAGTCTGAGTCCACCACCAAGAACAAAATAGACCAATTGAAGAAGAACCTCTGAAGTGGAGTCAGCACAAGCTAAAATTGCTCAGCCCCTGATCCATGTCAGCTTTGCTATTGGCACTTCCCCATTTGATCAGCCTTCTAGCTAGCCTCAAGGCACTGCTAAAGAACCCAGCAACCAAGGACCTCACATCAGGTCTTCACAGCCTGCATTAATACCTTCTTCCTCCAGTATGCCCTTCATTACTTTTAACAATCCAACCCTGTCAACCTACTTAAGTTGGAAGGATATGGATGTGTTCAGTCATTAATAAAGATGTTTAAAAATTATGATGCATGGAGCTGATGTTTTGTTCAAGGCTGCCACTAATATCATTCTCTTAGATGACCAAAGTTAAGATTTGATCACAACTTCTTTTAGAGGACCAATGGATTATGCTGATGTTGAGTGTGCTTTAGTATGTGAAATTTGTAGCCCAAAAGAATGGCTACTCTTAAGGCTGAGCTTATGTCAATTCAGTAGAGGAAGAATGAGACTATTTCTAAGTTTGAAGATCATTTTTACCATGAGGACAGCTCTTATTGGGAGCCAAGGCTATGGTGTTTTCTACATGAAAATTGATTTTAAAAATGTGACCAAAAGCTAATCTAACCTATACCATTCAATGCTCTCTGTGTTGGTTAAGGAGTTAATACTCCTTCCATTATTAAATACCTTAAGTGGTGCAAGGTTACCTTTGGACCACTGAACATTGAAACGCACAACACTTGCAACAATCCAAAATAAAGGTGACGTTAAGAGCCCTATAGAATTTAGATATAATCAGCATAGAATATGGTTCCTAAGCAAAATTTCTCTGAATTCACTTACTGATTTGAGAGTTTAAATGGCACTATGCTGCCAGCTGCCTCAAGAAATGCTACAATATTAACTATATTGCTTTCTCTATGAAAGATGATGATCAGGTAGAGAAGGTTGGCAACAGAGATGGGATAATATATTGTCAAACAACCTCTTATTGCACCTCAGACACAGGAACAAACCCAAATAGTGCTCACCGTGACAAAAACTCAGCGAGCTGGACTTGAGAAGGTGAAAAGAGAATTATATCCAAACTTTATGGTATGCGACTTGTTAACCAGAACCAGTCAGAGAACCAGACAAATAGAATGAGCTACCTCCCTTGAGAGAAAGTCAAAGTAGCCCTGCGTATCTAAGCTATGAATACCATTTTCCAGATGTAGGGGAGAAGATCATAACTATATTTGATCAAAATGATGATCACACTTTCTCACACTAAACGTGAATTATGATTACTTTTATGATTGACTTATATTGACATACTTAAAAAAAAGATCTGAGGTAACATGATTGTTGGCAGTGTAATTCCAGTTGATGTAATATTGAGCCATTTTTCAAAGAAGTTAAGAGTCGCTCCTGATATGGCCCATAGTAACAAATATGGGACTGCAGGCCCAGGCAGCACCATTAGTGAAGGAGCCTACAGTGCACTGCCTATTGAAATTGGGTTGCTTTAAGTTAGAGCCTCACTATAATATTAATCAGTCAGAATTACCAATTATTAATCATCACAAGTTTACTTAAAATACTAAGGGAAAGTCATCAGCTATGAGGAAAATACCTTTAATGTTCTCAATCAGGCCTTGCCCTCCATTACTCTCAGGATGAGCAGGTTCTATTCTATAATTAAAAACAATCTTACTCATGTGGATTATACCGATGGAATAGTTCCTATTTAATAAAAGCAGACTAGCTGTTGTAGCAGGTCCATGTCCTCCATTATCTCTGAAAGCCATAAAATTCCAAATCGCATTTCATCCACTTGCAAGCTTCTTTCATGGGAGCAACAAACGTAAATATTGGTCTGACCCTTACCCTACCACGTGAGTTTTGGGATATAATTACTCTCCCGTGGGAAAGTCTCAAAACCAAACCTCATGCAACAC
This sequence comes from Massospora cicadina, assembly GCA_022478985.1. NCBI lineage: Eukaryota > Fungi > Entomophthoromycota > Entomophthoromycetes > Entomophthorales > Entomophthoraceae > Massospora > Massospora cicadina. Next base: position 71,396 of record JAKSZP010011991.1, read on the forward strand.
CTAGGTTAATTGTTCTGGGCATCAGGAAATCTGTGTGCTCCTCGCCAACCTGACAGCTCAAAATATTACTGTGACCAAAGGACATAAGATTGCTTATGTATATTTACTTTCCTGGGATGATGTATTGCACATTGAGAGTATTAAGGGCCTATCAGAGTTTGCCTACCTGAAGCAGCGCCTATCACATCTGCTATTATGGCTCAGGAACAATTGGAGGCCTGACTGAAGAGAAAAATGATTAAGCCTTAAGCTTACTGCAAAATATGCGCATTTAATTTTCTGTAAGAAATTATAACCTGGGGTGCACCAAAGGTATACTGCATAACATTGACACTGGGGATGTCTGACCCTTACATCTCGCCCATTCCAATTCAGTCAAGCCAGAGAAAAGGCATTCAAAAAGAGCTTGATATATTACTATGGCAAGGGATGATCATGCCTTCACGCAGCCCCTGGGCCAGCCTAGTACTTATCATTAAGAAGAAAGACAGCTCCAACTGAGTTGCAATCTATTATTGCTTAAATAAAATTACTAAAAAATACTCTTATCCTTTACCACATATAGATGATGCTCTTGATTGACTAGTAAGGGCCAAGTACTTTAACACCCTGGATCTCGTCAGCAGCTATTGGCAAATCTATATACCCAAGGCTGAGCAGGAGAAGTGTGCTATTATCAATACCCAAGGCTATATTAATCTACTCACATGCCTAAGGCTTATGCAACGCGCCAGCAACCTTCCAAAGAGTCATGGACACCATCCTAAAGAATTTGAAGATGAGTTGTGTGATAGTATACCTAAATAACATCAGTGTTTTTCAAGAATTTTTAGTCAGTTTTAAGTCCCATTTAAAAAGAATTTTTCAAGCAAATAGAAAGGCTCAACTTAAAATTAAACCCAGCAAATGTCATTTTTTAAGACTCAGATGGAGTTCCTGGGTAACATCATCAACATTCAAGGGATATGGCCGCAGTATCAGAAGCTCAAGGCTGTTAACCAAATGAAAAGTCCCAAGAACAGGTGGGATGTACAAGTATTTTTAGGTGTGGTGGGACAATACCGCCAGTTCATACAAGGATTTGCTCAGCTGGCTGAGCCTCTGTTTCATCTACTCTGAAGTGGAGTGACTTTTCTCTGGTCCTCCAAGCGTGAGATTGCTTTCAACAAATTGAAGGCGATGCTAATTTAAGCCTTGTGTAATATCCAGAATTTGAGCAGCCTTTTGTTAATCAATCTGATGATTCACGAACAGCCATCAGGGATGTTCTCTCTCAGCAGGATGAACAATGAGAAGAGTACCTAATAGATTTCTGTAGTCGCGCCCTTACCAAGAAGTAAAGAAATTATATGGCAACAGAACATGAGCGTTTAGCCATTAATTCTGCTTTTAAACAATTCTGTGTTTATATTCATGGCACTAGATGTAAGTGTCATGGTCAGGCCTCTTTGTGGTGGCTGTATAACCTTAAAGAAACTTGAAAGCTGGGTGGCAAGGTGAGCGTTGAAGCTCCAGGATTATGACTATGCGGTTATACCTCAATCAGGGTCCTAAAATCAAATTACTGACAGGCTTTCCAAGCTGCCCATCGTGTCCACGCTGATCCTGTTCACAATGAGTAATTTGAAAAAAATAAAAGCCCTTAAATATGAAGACAAACAACTCCTTTTCAGGTGTACTTTAAATTAATTGATAAAGAATACCAAAGTTTGGAATGTGGTACTCTATTAAATTGGTAGTGATGGATGAAGGTAAAAGTAGACAGCGCCTTCCAAATGACCATCAATCTTTATGCAAAATCATTGCATTGTTGGGCATGGAGAATTGGTCAAGATTCTAAAAAATTATCCAAATGAGTTATTTGGATTCTTTGAGATTCAATATCTAGGATATTTTGACAAAGTGCCATGAGTGCCAATCACAATGACCTCTTATGTCTTCCACCATCTATCAACTGATTAAGCACAACTGGGTGTTGCACACCTTTTCAATTGATGTTATTGGGCTTCTTCCAGACAGCATCCTCAATCATTGGTATATCATCATAGACATTGACCAATTATCCAAGTGCAGCAAAGCTAAGCCGTTAAGTAATATTGGAGCAGTTACCACAACCAAGTTTGTCAGGGAATGGCACATAAAGGCATAGGTGTCCAGAAGCTACCATGAGGGACAATGCTATTTATTTTATCTTGAAAATAATATTATAACTGAATGTCAGGCAAACAGAAAGTTATTTTTAGACAGGCCTGCCAGTTTAAGTGCTGAAGCACCCAAATGACAAACCCAAATGCCAGTGGCACTGCTGCTGGTATGAAAGTTGTAAAACTAAGAAGGTATTTCGCCATTGAGCGCCCATAAGCCATAATTGTGTATAGGCACCTAGCAAATTACCAGTGTCCATGGACATGAGCCCCGTGGGTTGTTTTAATACAAGTGAAAATGGCGGTTTAGTTTTAAGCATAATAACTGAGATTGGGTAAAGGGTTTTATTGGAAAGCTAAATCAAGAAAAATGACCAACAATTTTATCAGTGCAATGCAATTGATTAAATAGTGTTCAATTGGTAGTAGGTCAAAGCAGAGATTGACACCCCAAATTTGACCTAACCTGGCAAATTTTCAGGGGGAAGAAACAGTTCTAATCTGAAATGACACTGAAGGATTTGGCAGCAGGCTGAGTCACTATCAGTTCATCTGCAAATTCCTAAACTGAGGATAAACTGCATTTACATCAGTTGGCGTGATGGCATCTGGACCAACGGGCAGCAGGAATTCACCAATGCCACCCCACATAGGGGCGGTTTCAATTGGTTGGAAACAGGTTTGGGATGGCCAACCAGCCTGTGCCCAGTCGGTGGGTCGTTCAATTGGCTAAATGAGTTGCATTGGGCACAAATCCCAATTCTTGAGCTAGGGATTTTGAATTATTGGTAACAGTACCCCAATTACTTTGAGGGGAGTTTGGCATTGGCGATTGTACTGCTTGATGGCTCAATGTCATCTGCAATTCTGGCTGATAAATCACTAGTTGTCTCTTTCTAAATATTGGTTTTTTGCTCGTCAGACTTTATCCCATTGAATTTGGACATTTTGGCTTTGATTATGAGGATTTGGCGCCAATGGTTTTGTAAAGTTTCTCCCACTCATGAAAAGATAGTTACCAATGATTTTGGCATAGATTTACTCAATTTAGCAAACTAGTTTGGCAGAGGCAAGTGCAGGGACTGGTTAAGGAATCTTCAGAGGGAGCGCTGTTACCCAACGCTTGTCTAACACATGGGCGAGGTTTCCTTAGGTGATGAGGGGTACAGCTGCCCTCTTGGACCCTTCTTATTTGAGAATGGGAAAATCTTTCCGATCCATGCAAAGGGGATGATCCCCTGGACTTACATTACCATTACCTTTTGCCAAAGTAAAAGCACCTCCACTGGGAACCTGCATAAGGGCTACATTTTTGTACGCCTTGGGCAACTTGATCGCCATCAAAGTTGCAACTTTTTGGGGTGATGGAGAGCATCAGGATGGGACTCATGAAACGCCTCAACCAGTTCCATAAAATTTGCACAATCATGGGCCATGACCCAACTGTTCTCATAGGGTGGATAACCCTTCCAGATGACATGATACTGAACTGACCTCCAAGATTTGTGGGATGCTAAAATGCTTTCCATCTCGGCCTCCTCTGCATCCCCAATTACTATTGGCTCAGGATCCGTAGGGACAGCCCCTTTGAATGGGGACAAATTAGATACATGGAAGAAGAGGTGCTATTTCCAGTGAGCTGGAAACTTTAACTGGAAAGCACCTGTCACGATTCTGCTATGACTGGATGATAAGCCCTAAGTTGGTATGGCAGAATGGATAGAATCTGCCAAGTTTAATATGAGTAATGATTATTCAAGCGCCTTGAGATGAGGAAATATTGGGTTGTTAGGAAATTGCTTTTAGTTAAATGATCATGAAATTAACAAATGAAGAGCTGCCAGAACCAATAAGATATGGCAAATTAAATTACTAAGCCATAGAAGCGGTATCATCCAAAGTCGCTACAATATAGGTGAGATGAGATTATTGAGAAAAGGAGGTTTTTATTAGTTTAAGAGTAAGCGGCTCAGTGAGGATCCGATGTATTGATTATATTTATGAGAGGGTTGTGGGAGCAAGTGCTCCATATTTATTTGAAGTTTGTTCTGTTGTTTCAAGGATGACAATCATCAAATCGTTGGTCCTAATTGCTTAGTGGGTTGAACCCTGTGCAAAATCCTTTGGCGTATCTCTTAAATACCACCAATTTTACAACAGTGGTGCTCACTACAGGGGCCCTTTGATCAATTATAAAGAAATTAAAACTCAGTTACCAGCTATGTTGCATTCATGTTGTTTTGATAAATATTCTACACAACACTCTGGTCCGGTTGCCTATGTGGAGCTGAAACTGGTGTTGGACGCTGTGCTTAAAAAACAAGATGTTCTTCTCCAGGAGGTTTTCTTGCAATAAGCTGCCTCCATTTGATCATGAAGGGAATATTCATGGGTTCTTTAAGCGATTTGAAATTGTGACTGAAGGAGTCTCAGATTAATGGAGAGCGAAACTGTTGATTTCTACCTTGAATGTTGGAAGTGCTGATCAAGTCGTCTGTTACCTTTCAGGCAGTTCCATTGCATACCAAGAAGTTAAAGAGATGGTGCTGCAGTTGTTCAGCGGAATTTCAAAGATGTCACATCGGAATGACAAGTTTTTGACCATTGGGTTTCAGCAGAATGAGACCATCACTGCGTTTTCTGAGCAATTTATGGTGGAAGCTCATGTGCTAATTAGGGCTGGAATTTTATTCAAATCTGATGTGTGTATTGTGATGACTTCTGCTGTTAAGCCATACCATGAGTTATATAATATTATGACCCCAATGTTAGATGAAGATGTACCTTTGCTTAAAATAGTTCAGTTTTGCGCCGTATATCAGCCTACTTCCCTCCACCTAATACTAAGCGGAATCCTTTCACTACCACTGCTGAATCATCTTACTTGGGGAACTTTGTCTGTACAGTTCATATTCCACCAAGTTACCCTCAGCAATTAAATGTCCGCTCCATACCTGCTTATCATCCCCAGCCCAACTATCACCCTAAATCTGTTTATGATGATCACTTCCAGCCCAACTCTTGACGTGGCTTGGTTCACATTAATCAGGGATGTGGGCCCTATGGGGTCCGCTGTTTCAAATGCAGCTGACAGGGTCATCTGGCATGATGGTTCAATAATCAACAGGTCTCTTGTGTACAGCAATAACAGTACTGCCAGATAAAAGTCAGAGCTGAGTAGAGATGGGACTCTCTACCTTCGCTATACAAAACCCAAACATACCACCTGAACCCATTTTAGAACATTCAGCGGAAGTTCCCTTGCACAATGAGTCAGTTTTTACCAGCAGCCAGTTGGGGGGGTGAATGCTTTGACATGAGTATAGTCTGCAGCTATGGCAGAAGAGGGGTCTCAGATGCAGGTTGAGCCGTATGCTTGTTAAATGTTCAATAAAATTTCCTATTAAAAGTTGGACCCCTCCTCAGATGCAACTTTATTGCAAGCAGTAAGCGTCGCTCTTCCAGCCAATACTATTATAAAACAATACCCCAGAATTGGTGGAGGGATTGAGTGTTTCCTTGGAAACAAAGACTCCTTATATTTCCATGTTATAAACAGTCAAGACACATCTTACTCTGAATGTACTTACTGTGGCCTGGTTGTAGCTAAAAACCCAAGTCCATGCCATCATAGATACTGGTGCCCCCATAATATAGTCTCCACCAAATTGGTAGCCGGGTTGACATTAAAACTGGATGTGGAACACCAGATGGTATATGTCACTGATGGAGTGGAAAACACAGTCTCTGAGGGAGCATACAGTGCGCTTCCGTTGCAGCTTGGTTCTATTGTCATGGTAGCCCCAGCTATAGTGTTAGCAAATAGCAATTACGATCTTTTAATTGAAACTTTCTTCTTGTGACCCTATAGGGCTGTCATTGATATGACGGACAAGACATTTGTTATATTGGGTCAGCAAATCCTAATTCACTTCACCTCTAGCGGAGTGCCAAATGATCTGGTGCGTATGTGGAATATCAATCTAGCCTATAGTGATGGAGTAATCCCTGTGCACTACCATTAATTAAAGGTCAAAACCTGGGCCCTTCCCCAACAGATTTATGAATATCAAGGGCTGCCGCTCAGAGCTGCTGGACCTTTATCTATTCCATCTGGGCATCAAGTTATAGTGAACACTGACTTGGTGATGTTCCAGATGGACTTTATGGGGAAGTTATTGGGCTGTATCAGTAATCGCAGTTTGAGCCCCACGTGGCCCCAGGCATCATATTACCAGGGGAAGGGGAGGTCAAAGTTTTACTTTCAAATCTACAAGTGGTACCAATGCAAATCTGCCGCCACCAAATAGTGGCGTATTTACACTTAATTCACGTTGAGGAGGTTCTTTTGGTTCATGAGTTTGGGTTACTGGAGGAATTTGGTCTGCCTTTTGAACCACAGTTCTGTGTAATGGCAGTTATATCACGCGATGAATTAATGGGTTGGCAAAACCACAGAAGGATTGGACAATCGCTTCATTTCAAAAATATAAAGAGATTTTTTCTGTTAACGACCATGACTTAAAATGCGCGCAGAGGGTGGTTCATAGGCTGGACACTGGAGATCATCCTCCCATCAGGTCAAGACTGATCCGCTGATCTAGGGTGGTGGAAGAAGCAGTAACTGAGAAATTGACAAGCTATTAGAACAAGGGATGATTGAACCGCTGAAGAGTCCATGGGCTTCTCTTGTTCTTATTGTAAAAGAAGGATGGTGCTAACCGTGTAGTAATTGACTACTGAAAGCTCAACAGCATCACCAAAAAGGACTCATATCCCTTACCGCAGATTGATGACACTTTGGATTGGCTAGGGGGAGCTCATTTCTACTCAGCAATGGACCTGATCTTTAGGCTACTGGCAAATCGAATTGCCACTGGTGGAGCAGGAGAAGTGCGCTGTAATCACATCCAAAGATCTTTTCAACCAACCCAGATGCTACAAGGGATGTGTAATGCCCCAGATACGTTCAAACAGGCGATGAACACTATTCTTGGGGACCTAAAGCTGTCATGCATCCTTGTATACCTCGATGACATTAATGTTTTCTCCTGAACCTTTTCTGAACACCTCGACCATTTAGAAGCAGTATTCTGCCAGCTCGCTAAGCCAACATCAAGATCAAACCCCGGAGATGCTATTTCTTTAAGGACCAACTGGAATACCTGGGGTTCATGGTTGATGCCACAGGGATGAGACCTCAACTGGCCAAGGTGGAAGATAATTGAAAAATGACTCCACCCAACAGCAAGCAGTATATACTGGTATTTTTGGGAATAGTCAGATATTACCAGCACTTCATCCCTAACTTCAGCTGTATTGGGGGCCCATTATTTGAGTTATTAAGAAAGGACACCATGTTTGAATGGACGAAACGTCAGCAACGCACTTTTGATATGCTTCAAATGGCGTTGACCAGTGCACCAATGTTACACTATCCCAATTTTGAAAAAGAGTTCATTGTTTAGATGGATGCATCCCTTTCCGCTGTAGGGGCAGTCCTATCCCAAAAAGACAAGGAAGGAGAGGAGCACCCTGTAACACACTGTAATCATAGTTTGAACAGCCATGAGTGCAATTATACTGTGACCAAGCAGGAGTGCTTGGCGGTGATCTACGCCTATAAGCAATTTTGGGTGTATTTGCATGAGGTGAAATTTAAAGTTGTAACAGATCATGCCTCTTTATGCTGGTTACAGAATCTTAAAGAGCCTGAAGGGCGGCTGGCCCGATGGGCTCTTAAACTGCAGGAATACAATTTTGACATTCTTCATCAACCCGTAGCAAGACATCAAAATGCCAATTGTTTATTGAGACTACCCAACATTATAGCTACAGCGGATCTGATTAATATAATGTTTGATAAATGCTTAGCGGCAAGTATGACGATGAACCGCCTCCAATCATCATGGTATTGGATGGAATAAGGGCCAATACGTTCCAGAAAAATGGAGAGTTATATAAGCGTATAGGGACACTACCATGAATATCCCAAGACCTTCTGCCCACCCAACTGTTTTCATAAGTGCACATAGGGCTGTTGGGCATGGGGCGTGCACAAGACGTTGGAATTATTGTGGCCTTGGTATTACTGGGAAAGCATGAGCTTTGTTATGCTTGATACTATCTCCTCCTTTCACCAGTGTCAATTGGAAAAGCCATTCCACAAAAGACTTCATACCAGTTGGTGAAGTCGCACTTTGCTTGGCATATGGTTTCCCTAGATGTTGTTGGCCCTCTTCCAATGGGAGTTAATTAGTCCAATTACATATTGATGGCAATTGACCATTTAACCTGGTGGGTTGAAGCCAGGGCGATATGAGACTTAGGGGCGGTCATAGTGGCCAAATTCATAATGGAATGAATTACTCAGCGGCATGGCTGCCCTCAGTTCCTCCTTACTGATAATGGAATAACATCACTTCCCACATACTTCCAAAGATTAATGAGAAATGGCCATCCGAGGGTTTTGACAACCCCATACCATCCTGAGTCTAATGGAATGGTGAAGTGGGTCAATGGCATTTTAGTGAACATACTTTATAGTTTAGTAGCGGATTGATCAACATATTATAGTTCCCTCTTGTCCACCGCTTTCTTTGCTTATAATATTAGTTATCATTCCACCACGGGGAAGAGTACCTTTCAATTACTACATGGATGACATCCTGCCCTTCCAGCGCTGCTATAATACTGTGTAGAAGATACTGGCGGAATGGATCCCCAACGTTATTTGATGACTCTAGCTGACACCTTAGTTAAAAGCAAACTGAAGCATAATCATTCAGTTTAGCCAAGAAGATTAAGACTCAAGCTGCTGATCAGGTACGGCATAGCAGGTTAGCACAGTTTAAAGATGGGGACATGGTTCTATTCCATGATCAACATGGTTTCAGGTGGAAACACAAGCTGGCCAGTATCTGGATTAGGCCATTTAAAGTCATTGAGAAGACAGGTATGGATGTATATACTATCAAGGACCCCGCTAGCGGTCAGATCATCAACTGAGTGCATGCAAAGTTCCTCTGGGTGTATAAGCAATAGAATCCTTATCATCCAGTCAAGGGGGGGGTAATGTCGCAATTCTGATATGACTGGATGATAACCTTAAGTCATTATGGCGGAATGGATAGAATCTGTTGAGTTTAATATTAATGATGATTATTCAAGTGCCTCGAGATGAGGCAATATTGGATTGTTGGTAAATTGCCTCAAATTAGGCGATCATGAAATTAATGAATGAAGAGTTTCCAGAACCAATGAGATATGGCGAATAAAATTACTAAGCCATGGAAGTGGTGTCATCTAAAGTCGCTACAATATAGGTGAGATGAGATGATAGAGAAAAGGAGGTTTTTATTAGTTTAATAGTAAGCGGAACATCGAGGATCCACTGTATTAATTATATTAAATAAAGAGGGTTGTGGGAGCTAGTGCTCCATATTTATTTGAAGTTTATTATGTTGTTTCAAGGACAAAGATCATAACATCGTCGGTCCTAATTGCTCAGTGAGTTGAACCCTGTGCAAAATCCTTCAACGTATCTTTTGATTAACGCCAATTTTATAACAGCACCATTGCCCAAGACTTCCTCCACCAAGTGGGGACCCAAATGCTTTCTTGCAAACTTCTGGGAATGTGCCTGCATTTGCAAATGGTGCATATCAAGCATGACATATGAACCCACCACTATGTCATGTCCAGTAAGCCGTTTTAAATTTACAAACTGCTTGTAATAACTGATAGCTTTCAGTGAGATGCTCTTGCACTATGAATTGAGTAGACTGAATGTGCTTGGCATGATCTGCAGCAGCTGGGACCGCTAGACGCAGGCAGGGACTGACCAAAAAAGAGGGATTATACCTCAACGTCGCTTCATAGGGAGAAAACCCTATAGAGGCATGAGTTCCATTGTTATAGGAAAATTGAGTGAGGGGGAGGTCATTGGCCCAGGTATCCTGTGCAGCCACAGAATAGCAGCGCAAGTATTGTTCCAAGATTTTGTTAACCCACTTGGTTTGACCATCAGACTGGGGATTATGAACTGTGGAACGGCAGGGGGTAATTTTTAAGATAAATAAAAGAGCTCATTATAGAACTGCGCTGTAAACTGAGAACCACGGTCACTGATGATCTCCTGCGGGTGACCAAACATTAAAACACATGACGCATGAAGAGATGAGCAGTTTAATCTGACATAATTATTGAAGAGCATGGAATAAATATGGAAAATTTAGTAAAATGATTGACTACCACCATCACCACCATAAACCCATTATAACAGGGAAGTTTGACAATAAAATCCACGGACTCTGATGTCCATGGACCCTCCACCTGTTATAAAACATGAAGAAGACCATTTCTTCCTGGTCGATCTGATTTGGCCCATGTGCAGGTAATGCAATTGGTGATCCCAGCTGGTACATCTTTTGATAGACCCACCCAATTATACATCCGCTTAATCAAATTGGTACATCTCTTACAGCCTGGATGACTAATTGTAAAAGGGTCAAGAATTGCCCTAAACATCTCAACTCTAAAGAGAGGGGAACCCAAACCCATGACCAAAAATAAATGAGACCCTCCACCAAAGAATATAGGGAATGTTTGTGAGTGTGAAGGGACAATTGGTCTAATAGCTCCACTCCTTCGGTTCTGGTCATTTGAGCTGCTAAAACACATGAAATAAGAGGAGCATCAGGAGCTAAATCTACTGGGGAGACCACAGGGGGTACAATAGATAAAATTTGAGTGGTGGGAATCATGGGAACCAGGTCTGCTTCATCTGAGTCTGAGGGGCAATGAGCAGGGTTGCAGTTAAGGAAATTGGGGAGCACGTTTAATGCACCCCTCACAAAGTTGTATTTAAAATTAAAACTACAAGTTCCTGATAGGTGTGAGCTTGCTTATGTGCCAATTTCTGTGGTTTGCAAAAATACAGAAGAGCTTGGTGATCCATATGCATGTTAACTCATGCTGAGCGCCTTGTAACAGATACCGCCAATGAGTCAAAGCCCATGCTACGGCTGCCAACTCCTTAACTTAGATGGCCCAGGATTGCTCAGTAGAGGAGAATATTTTGGGATAAAGCAAGTGAATGGACGTTTTAAACCATCGTGATCCTGGAGCAGAACAGCCCCCACTGCAACAGCTGAAGCATCACATGCACTAATATATAGTTTGGAGAGTCAGTGTGCTTTAGGATGGGGGGTGATAAGAACACCTCTTTAATTGACTTAAACGCCTGCTGGCACTTGGGCATCCAGCAAAAGGGAACATTCTTACCCGTGAGGGGGTGAAGCGGAGCGGCTAATTGGGAAAAAGCTGGGGAAAATTTCTTCAAGAAAATGATGGTGCTCAAGTAATTCTGTAATTGTTTTTGGGTTGTGGGAGTTGGCAATTTGTGAATGACATCCAAATTGGTGGGGGAATTGCATAACCATCTTTCAGGACAAAGTTCCCTAGAAAGGTAACTTCCTCCTTATAAAACTCGCATTTAGAAGGCTTGACAAACAGGCCCACCTTGTGCAAAGCAGCTACTACCACTTCCAAGTCTTTTGCAAGTTGTTAAGGAGTTGAGGAGGGAACTAAACTATTGTCAATATATGTGACTGCACATGAAAATTGGAGGCCGCCCAGCACACTATCAATCATTCTTTGGAATGTGGCTGGCGCATTCTTCAACCCAAAGGCACTACACAAAATTGAAAAATACCTCTCTTCATTCAAATCGTGGTAAGCCATTATTGACCTTCCATCACCCAAATTTGGTTAAAGGAATTAACAAGATCAAGCTTGGAGAACACACAAGACTTGGCAATCGCTTGACTGATAGTTTGCTCCAGGGGCAAAGGGTAGGGATCATGCACTGTAATTATATTTAGGTTTCCATAATCCACACAAGGACAGAGGGAACCATTGGCTTTCTTGGCAAAAATGATGGGAGAAGCAACTGGTGACGTCTCTTTAAATAAACATCATTTCTTAAGCATATCATCTAACCAAGTGTTAAGAGCAACCTCCTCCTCCGCTGTGTGTGAATATAAGGGACAGTTAGTATTTACCAACTGCACCGTTGTTCAAAGTCCTAGATCAAATTCAATGTGAGGGGGAAGATGTTAAAACTTCTCAGAATTGAAGATACTTTGATAGCGCATCAGTTCCTTGAGAAAATCTGATGGAAGGCTCTTAGGGGAGACAAGGGAAGTGATATAACTGCGGCCTTGAGTCATCATATGGTATTTACTAGAGGAAACTACCCCTCCATCTGATCATTAGTTAACGACAACATATTAGTCTCCAGGTGAATTTTCAACATGTTGTTGGCACCACCATCCTACTCCCAGAATTATGGGAAACACCAAGCTTGACATTACAAAACAAATCACAAAAGCTAACTGGTGAACAGAGAAAGGTACTGGCCACCGGCTTAGGTATGAGGGCTGGGAGGCTGATGAAGCAACCATCACCAAAGAACCTAAGCACAGGGCAAGCTCCATCTGGTGGGCTAACTCTCACTCATAAAATTACCCGCTGCTCCAGTGTCCACCAAAGCCTCAAATGACACTTGATGAGTTCTGATACTTATTTTCATGGGCAATAAAAAAGTAGGCAAAATTATCTTTATTGGCAGCTTTAGTTGAGTCTATAGATAGGGAAGAGATGATACTAGGATTGGGGGAAACCACTAGTTTTGCAACAGGAGTAGATACTTTATAAGTCAGAATACCAAAATATACTGGCATAGGAACAGGGGCTGCGGCAACTATTGAATGTGATTTGGGCAATATTTTGGGGCTGGAATTTGACAATAAGACCACCTTGGCGGCTTCTAGAATGAAGATTCCATTTTAAAGATGGGTTTCTACAATTCAATAAGCACTAAGTTATTATGCCCATAGTATAATTTTCTCACAATCTTATTCAGCTGAGAGATGAGGACCACTGCTTCACCCATCTCAACAAGAAGGGTGGAAATGATTAGGAATGATGGTTGGTCGATTATGTCAGGCAAATAGCAAATTATTTTTTTCTGGCCTACCAGTTTAAGTGCTGAAGCACCCAAATGACAAACCTGAATGCCAGTGGCACTGCTGCTGGTATGACAGTTATGAAACCAGGAAAGTATTTCGCCATTAAGTGCCCATGAGCTATAATTTAGTAATGGCACCTAGCAAAGTACCAGGTGAAAATGGCCATGAACCCTGTGGATTGTTAAAATACAGGCGGAAAGGGCGGTTTAGTTTAAGCATAAAACTGGAGTTGCGTAAAGGGTTTTATTGAAAAGATAAATAAAGAAAATCAACTAACAATTTTCTTAGTATAATGAAACTGATTAAATAGTGTTTGATTGGTAGTAGGTCAAAGCAGGGTTTGAGACCCCCCAAATTTGACCTAACTCAGCGAATTTTTAGGGGAGGGGAGAATCTGTTCTAATCTGAAATGACATTGAAGGATTTGGCAGCAGGCTGAGTCACTATCAGTTCATCTGCAAATGCCTGAACTGAGGATTGACTGCGTTAACATCAGTTGTGAAATAGCATCTAAGCTTTCAGATAAGCAGGAATTCCCCAGTGCCACCCCACATAGGTGTGGTCCCAATTGGTTGTAAACGGGTTTGGGATTTCTAACCCACCTTGCCCAGTCGCTGGGCGTTTGTTCAGCTAAATGAGTTGCATCAGGCGCAAATCCCGATTCTTGAGCTAGGGATTTCAAATTATAAAGACAGTCCCCAACGATTTTGAGGGGAGTCTGGCGTTGGCGATCATACTTCTTGATAGCTCATGTCATCTGTAATTCTGTCCAATAATTCACTAGTTGTCTCTTGCCAAATATTGGGTTTTCACTTGATGGACTATATTCCTATTGAATTTGGACATTTAAGCCTAAAATTCTAAGGATTCACCGCCAACAGTTTTGTAAAGTTCCTTCTGCTCATAAGGAAGACAGTTACTATTGATTTTGGTGCAGATTTCCACAATTTGGTGAACTAATTCAGCAGGCAAGCGCAGGGACCGTGGAAAAAATCTTCAGAAGGAGCGTTGTTAACCAACGCTCATCTACCACATGGGCGAGGTCGCCCTGGGTGATGAGGGGTACAGCCTCCCTCTTTGGACCTTTTTTATTTGGGAATGGGAAAATTGCCCAATCGACGCAAAGGGGACGTTCCCCTGGATTTACACTGAACAAACTATGGGGATTAAAGTTTTTGCTACATAACATCCAAGAACCAACGAAACTGTTGAGAGGGTTTACTGAACCCTAAAGAGAGTCCTTTATAAGTTTTCTGCCTCTTCCCTTTTTAAATGGACCCCGCTACATCAATTATGCTGTTCTTGCCTACAACATTGGATATCATTGTGCTACTGGATTTTCCCCTTTCAGATTATACTAATGATTGATAGCACGCCTTACTGCCCATATTATACTCAATTGTTGAGGATGAAGATGGAGTCAGGCCTGAAGAATACTTCAATTGACTAGTCAAGGAATTAATCAAGATTCAGAATGAGGCTTATAGGTCTACCTTAACTAAATAAATCAAATAGAAATCACAGGATGTATCCATTGAACGCCCTTGAACAAGTGTAACATGAAGACCAGGTGGCATACCGTGATTCCTATGGATTTGGTCAAACCCACAAGATGTCAAAATTCAGAAAAAGGGTCATATGCAATTTTAGAGCGCTCATCTTTTAATGTCTATACTAAAAGTTTGCTCATTGGGAAAATTGTTTATTAAGTTCACACAAAGTTTCTCAAACTGTACTGAAGCAGCAATCCTGCATCACCCGCCACTAGAGAATAAGTCAAGTCAAGGGGGAAGTATTGTTGAAGGTGTTTACTTGACTTTAAATAATCCTCTATTGAATTTCAATGTTCAAACAAAATATGAACGTGATCAGAATTCATCTAAGATGCTCTATTGATTACCTCTAACCTCATGTTCCCAATTGAGTCCAGAATCATCACACGTCAATTTCTACCCTTTAAAGTGACCCATTCCAGTAAATGGACACAATTATACACATTTGCTCATTGTATACACTGTGCCCATTGTACTCCCCAACAATTGTAATTCTAGCCTGGAGACGTCAGTGTTCTATGGCTGAAGAATCCCTTATAAATACCCATCCTTTATCTCAATAAAGTATCATCATTTGCCTTAAGTTATATTAGTTTATTGGAAGTCACTCTCACAGTAGAGATTTACTTTTTTGAGAAGTTGAAGGATTAATGAGTATCATAGGTTCTGTTCAATATTCTCTGAGAATTATATCATAGCTGAACAAAAAGTGTTACAATCATGTAGGATTGACAGAATTCCCAGGCAAAATTATACTTGTGCCTGTAGAGTGCTTGACTCACGTTCTACAGAGATAACTACCAAATTAACTGACAATCTTATAATTTTAAGAACTAACCATCTTCCCATAAAACGCCGAGCTATTGACCTAATGAATTCTAGATATATCGCCCTGTAGTGCTCCACCGGCCAATGAGAAAGGGAAGAATGCCCAAGACAACTTAATATCATCTTATTAAGCCCAGGGTTGTGTTTAGTGTTTAACTCCTATATTCAATCCATTAACAACCTATTATGCCTTAAAGCTACTGGCAAATAATGGGAACCGCCTAACTGTGCTACCATTATTGATCTCAGTTTAGTTTTAATAATGAATCTTAATCTATACCAACTCTGAACATGGACTGTGCTATCACCTTCTACATTACGGAATCCAATCTCACTCTCACATATAAATTGATAAATTTTATTTGAGGTGGGCCAACCTAGGGATGATACCGCACTGATTAGGGAAGTGAAGAAAATGGGAAAGGAGGATAAAACCCAGAAAACCTCCATGCGCGGCGTATTATAGGCCAGGAACTCCATGGACCGCCTTTGCTATTCATTATATCAGTTTGGGGCATTGGTGCACAACGCCAACAAAGTCAAAATTGTCCCCTAACCAAAGTCCATTACTAGGATTAAACTCGGGAGGCAGTGGTAGAGGGTCCATACTCTACCACTGGGGTATCCTCCCTCCCACTCTCACATATAGTATGGCTTATCCATAATCACATTCTTGATTCTCCCCTGGTACTTTAAATATTAACAACCTTTTTTAAAAACACTTCCCAAACACTTTTTTTTATAATATAAAAGTTGTGTAGATCTTTAGCGTAGCTTTTCTATACTATAGGATTGAGTACTCTAATGCGTAGTTGTTCTATATGATAAAGAGAGTTGGATCGGCTAACAATAACTTGTGTAAGTATTGCGTAAAGGGATCTAGTGCTACCTATGTAAAATTTCAAGTCCAAAATAAACAATTAAACTTATAGTGAGCACCAAATGTAAGCTTTTTAGCCTAGATTAATCAACTACCACCTGCAGTGAGCAACAAATGTAAACCTTCAAGTATACTTCACAGGATCTGATGTGTGAAATTAATAGCTTTTTGATATATATAATCTGATAAAATGTGTGTTTGCGTGATACTAGTGTAATGACTAGTATTGATCTGAGATCTTCACAGCCAAAGGTACCTATTCTGCTTAGTTTTCTCCTTGGGACAGGTACTTGCAACATTTCTTTAACCCACTGTGAAGATACTCGAATTGTTCTTGCACTCAAACATAACCTATTGTAATTAGTTCAGAGGTTATAAAAGTCTTGAATTCTTCCATAAAATTTTTAAAAACCTATAACTTCAACTCTTCCTCTAGAGTTGGCAACTTTTGGAACAAAGGAACTTCTTCCTATCAATGGACCTTATCCTACTAACAGTAGGTTCAGCAGTTCCAAAGAAACTTCTCCCTTCATCTCTTGACTCAGGAGCTGTGGACAACTTGACAAACACTTTATAGGCAAAGGATATCTTATCATTCAACTCCAATCTCAATATTAAAAATCTCAAATGTATAATAGTCAAAAAACCTATGAAATTTATCAAGATTCTGCTTTATCTTATTATAATCAAGTGAATATACTAGAAAATTTGGCGCTGAACTAATCTGTTGGCGCCCCAATCGGAACCGCTGCTGTTGCCAATAAATTAACATCCACAAATTGCTCAATGACAAATAAAGCATCTGTTCATCCATCAACCTAGTTAATATCCACAGACAACTAGATAACAAACCATTATGGGTTAGATTTAGAAGTGGTATGTCTCAACGCCCTCATCTAACCACAGCGTATAACCCATATCAGGCTAGTAACATGATTAGTAATGGGACCTTTTAGACATTAACAGCAGGTTGTGTTGCTTAAAAGGTTGACCCACAAGTTGCTGTCAACAAAAGTGTTGTCAATTCACAGCAAATACAATAAGCCCTAAACTGATTAGTGACAAACCATAATTAACTCATACAATATAATTAAGTTATCAATAATAAAATTGATAGTTTAAATCTTTGTTAATTGTCAGGGATCCTCCACAATGAAACACTAGTAATCTGGCAGAATAAATCTAGGCGGATTAGTTATTATTTGTTTTGGATAAACCAAACAATAATTATCATATAATTTGATAATTCCCACAGCTGCAAAAGGGTTTTGTCCTCAGCAGATAAAGCATATTTTTACTATAATCTAATGAAGCTGGATGATGTGATTATATTAATGTCCCAACAACAGGCCTCCTTAATCTGCTGCATGTTTGATTACATGGAACCATCTGAGCAACTGATCCTTTGGTTCAAACGTACAGGTGACCTTTAGAAGCTAGAATATTTTGCAACAAATTTTTAACAAAGGTAAATCCTGGATATTGTCTGGCACTTCAGTATCTTAGAGAAACTTACGTATCTGTAGGAGCTCCTTCTTGGAGATTCTCTCCTAAATGGAATATTGCTGGTCCCTCTGAGTTGTTAATATCTGTGATATCCCATCTGCAACTGCGTTGAGCTGTCCAGGCAGATGCTCAAATCTTAAATCAAAATTTATTAGCTCAATCTGCCAATGTACTCAGCATCATATAGTATTGGATTGCTCAGCAGAAAACTCACCACCAAAGTTTTGGTGAATACAGTGACCCAAGGGATCCAAAAGGTATTACTGTAATTTCCAAAAAGGTGAACATTACTGACAGAGCTTTTTTCTCAAAATCGAGTAGTTGTATTCCAATATAGTAAAATTTTTGGAAATGAATTCAACAGTTAGTTATTTTTTCTAAAATGGGTGAGCATGACTCCAATAGCTGAGTAGCTGACATTCTTAAACACCTAGAATTCCTCTTCAAAGTTAGAGTAAATCAGGATGGGATATTGGACTAACACATTACTTAGAATGCTGAAACTCTGGCGGGCAATGTTGGTAAATTCCCAAGGGTTACCTTTTTCTGAAGTCAATACAATGGAGCAGCTACCTTACCGAACTTTGGAATAAAGCCCTGGTAGTAGTTAAAGGTTCACAGGAAGCTCAGGAGTTCATCTGCATTTTTCAAGATGGCCATGTGGAAATGAATCCATCTTAGAAGGGTTGGCGTGCTTTACTTTTGTGTCAAAATATGTCTATAACTCTCCAGTTCCCAGCGAGGTGGTGCGTGGTGCACAGCCACAAATCCAGAAAACTCATCATCAGAGTTATGATAAAAAGGAAACATAAAGAGCGCCCAAGCCAAAGTAACTTTGTGAAAGGGAGCATAACGTTGTGTAGTTTAGCTGGAAACAGAAGATAGGAGCACTTGGTTGGGCCCCACGGGGAGCCCCTAACCAAGCTGGGATCATTGCTGGAGGGTTTGGATGCCTCAGTTTGGAGGGAACCAAAGGGCCCAATCGTGCACTTGATCTTGTAGATACTTAAATAAAGATAGGATGGCCAACACTGTAAAAGACCTCCTCAAGGAGGTCTGTACACAGGTTTGCAATAATAACCATAAATTAAAAAACTGTTAAATATATGGTTAATTTAATTTAAAGAACACAATCAACAAGGAAGGTTGGTATATAAAGAATCATATTTAAACGATTTATGGGTAATCTTTGATTGGTGGAATTGGCGCTAAGCCCAGCTGTACCAATAAGCACACTTTTTCATTGACAGGGTACTATATTTAGAGAATGACCAAACTTGGGTTATCAATTGAAGATAAGGCTGACCTGAGTTAAAAATTTCAAAATTTTAAATGGGTTTCAAAACCCCATTTTCTTATCAGCTAACTGAACTATCATCAACTAAAAGGTAAGTTGTTCATTTTAACGCTACTGCCATAATACATGGGTGAGCATCTTGTACTTTCCCTGAACCA
This sequence comes from Massospora cicadina, assembly GCA_022478985.1. Lineage (NCBI taxonomy): Eukaryota > Fungi > Entomophthoromycota > Entomophthoromycetes > Entomophthorales > Entomophthoraceae > Massospora > Massospora cicadina. The sequence goes on from JAKSZP010011991.1 coordinate 90,795, forward strand.
ACCTGGGCATATCTGGCCTGCACCCAGCGTTGGTCCAAAGTATGCTTTAAGTCAGAGAGTCTTGTAACTTAACCTAATTTGACTCTTGACGCCCAGCCTTGTCATGGCAGTTGGTACTCTCAGTAAAATCATGTAAACATGACATTACCCTCTCCTCTTTTTTGGGCTTCACCCCCATCCAGGGGCATTAGCCAAGGAAAAGTTTTTGTGAGCAGGGGCCAACTTCATGAAAGTGACGGCTTACTTGTACTTGGAACCTTCAGACTCAGGGAAATGATTGTGGAATACTTCAATGAGATCTTGAGCATAAGTACAGTCACATGCTTGGACCCAACTGTTCTTAACGGCATCAAATCCCTTCCAGGATACAAGATACTCAAGTCTTCTTCTTAGCCGATGGGAGGCTGCAATCTCCTCCACTTCCCACTTTGGCGCCCCATACATGAGATAAGCCTCAGGAGTCTCTGGTGGGGGGCCCTCAAACAACGTAAGCTTGCTTTCATGGAAGACTGAAAAGATTTAAAGCAAAGGGGTGATCCAACTGGTATGAGGTGTGGCCCACTTTTCTGATAGTAGGGCGACCCAATCCTCTTTGGTCCCAGTTTTTGCATGGTTGCTTAATCGAGATGTTTTTAGCATCCAGCATTGTTAGATTTCAAGGTTTCTCATTTGATAAATTAAACCCTGCATGTCTAATTGGGTCAAAGTTTGGCTGAAAGATCCTCGATTTTGCCAATGTCTTATGGTATTTTGACCGTTCAGAAGCTCACTAGGCTTATTCAAATTAACCTGACACTTCTGGTTGATCTTGGAATTAATCATTCCTATGAGTTTGGGAACTTCTATTGAGGCAGGAAAAGGTACAAGATGAGAATTCTGCCCTAACAGCTTGTTGACACTCCTTAAGAAAAGACTTCTATAAAAACTGATAAAGAGAATTTAATAAAACATATTATTTATTAGATAATATTTGATGCTAATTCATTAGGTCAGCGCTGGTATTTATACCTCTAGGGCATCTCCTGCAACATATCAAGCATGCAATTTCCGCAGATCATTATTTTCCACCTCAGTTCAGCCTTTAACTGATACAGCTATGACCTATTGCTAGGACTATTGGTGGAAAAATAATCTCATATTTGGGAAGAATTTAGGGGCAAAAATCGAAATACAAATGTGCAAAATTGTCCTAGGATCATCCCAATTTGAGTTTTGTCATGCAGCTGACAAAATATGACTTTTTAAAATTTGGCAACAATTACAATTAAATGACATACCCCTAATTGGGACGTCAGCAGGCTTCTCTTGATAGCACTAGGTACTCCCATATGGGTGTTCCATGTGCAAGTGCTATTGTGCCAATTATGAGGATCAACATACAAAATGTGCCATAGGGTGGAAAATTGGTTATGACATTATGATGTCAGGTTATTATTATATTTGTACATGTGATTTTTCAAGGGTGTTTTTAGGATTAATCCCCAGAAAATTACTTAAGTTAGTTAGTTGATATTGATCCCAATTAGCTGGGACCAAATGACAAGGTTTTCATATGTAAAATGGCCTGAATATAAAAACTTTTCACTCTCATTGCAATCACTAATTGCAACAGATTCAAATCAAGATTAGGTAAGTTTGATAATATCTTTGAGGAGATTAGTGTGCACCAATGTCATGTAGCAATTGGGCTAGCAAAGTAAAGGTCACAGGATCAGGCTCTGCACCATACAAAGTATGTAAACGCCCTAGCAACACTAGAAGCCTATATAAAAATAAAAAATTGGCAGTGAATATTCCCTGAGAGATTTTAGCCTGTCAAGCAAAATGCAACCAGTTCATCAATACTCCGCATTCCCAGCTCCTGTCATCAGTGGAGCACAGGGTTTGAGTTTTTCAGGGTATAAATCAAATGGCGCTTTGGTAAAAAAGTCCTGTGATGTTCACAAACATTTCCCAGCTGCAGTATATGTAGCACAGCACTCCATGAACTGCAGTTGGTTGGATCTCAGGTTTAAAAATAAACAATCAGTGGACGAAGCTGCACAGGTGCATGTGGTGGTAGACCTCCTGGTTGGTCAACAGGTGGTCGAGATGAAGTGCATCAGTGGACCAAATCAAACCAAGTTTTTGTTATTTTTGAATTTTTTCCCACAACAATTAAGCGCACAGTGCTGGAGCACCACCTAATGGCTGAGCTTAAGGCACGTGGGGAACATAACTCCTTTGATATGCAACGCTTTACATTTATGCCAAACCTGTTTATAAGCTAAGCAATTGCTGTGATCACCCCATCTGCAGCCATAGCGGAAGATTTGACCCAATTTCTCCACACCAAAGCTGTGTTTGTTGACGGGCAGGAATCCTGCTCATTCCACATCACAGTGGATAGTGCACCCCATATCTGCACCTTTTGTCACGCGTTTGGCCACAAGGCCCGCACATGCCCTGCCAAGGAGGGCATCACACAAAAATGAAATCCTACCTGAAGCAATGGGCATTGCAGATACCCATTATGAACCAACTATTGATACTGACGCCGCTTTTCTGTAGGCGCGCAGGGGTGTTACATTCAGGTCAAACCCGTTTCCCTGCAAGAACACAAGTAGGCCAAGCAGGCCTGTAGAGAAGCAGCTAAGGCAGCGGCCATGGCCGCATCCATGATCCTGCATGCTCAGACCCAGAATGACATCAAGTCATTTTCTGCTAAAGCGGCTTGTGAATCCGTGCATCAATCAGATTGGGCCAACTAAACTGATGACCCAATGGGTGAATCAGATATACCAAAGCAATATTACCAAGCCTTGATTGAGACCAATTCTACAACCCACTTTTCCCTGAGTTTTATTCAACCTTTGATGATGCACTTCAGGAGCTAATGAATCAAAGAGTCATAACAAATTGACAAAATCTTCAAAAGTAAAACCCAACATTAAACCCACAGTGAAAGTAACACATACAGATATTACCCTGTAGCACATTATACCCACGGTGCCAAAGTAAAATGCTGAAAAAGAGATGACTGAAGGGCAAGTGGTTTTCTTCTAGCACCTAAGGTGTGATGGGGGGAGCCTTCACAATAGGGTCTTTAAACATTGCTGGACTCAAGGCCCCGCCATCCAAGGCTATTTACTGATTTTTTAAAAAAATAATTTACCTGTGGACATCCTGGCCATTCAGAAAACCTACTGTCCACACAGTGCCAAGGAAACATGGGCAACCATGCTCCTCACCTCCCTTTCTTTTTGGTCACTGCACTGTGGAGTGCTTATATATACAACCTGTAATTTTAAATTCATTTCTAAAAATTTTACCTCAATGGCCGTGTGCTTGTAGTGTCCTTTTCATGGGATGACGAAGTGCACACTATCGTTGACATTTAAATCCTGACCTGTGCGCAGGCTTGCCAGTAATTTTTCTTGGCCATTACTTCCCTCCCACTCCCCCTGACCCATTTTTGGTGGGCAACATGAACTGCTGGGCCAACTCAGCCACTGACTGCTGGCCTTCTGCGCCTGCCCCCCACAGGGGCACATAGAACTTTGCATTCTAAAAGCCACTTTGGGGCTGTTTGATACCCTACTTAAAATTGCACTGCTGCTCACCAATATGTCCCATCCCATATTCACAATGGTCAGCTGAGGTCTATGTCCTGCATTGACCTTATTCTTGCCCTGTTGAACTTTTAGTCTCAGGTTGCACACTTTATGATGACAAAAAACGATTTCTCCAACCACAGGTTGGTGTCAATTTCCTTCTCTTTGTCACACCCAACGACACAGGCGCCAAAGTGGTACAGACTACATCCAGCCAAAATCACGTCGCCCAGGTTTTCCTCATGGGTGAACACAGAAACTTCAGCACCAGAGTTCGCCAAACCATTATGTACGGACCCACTTGCAACCTGGTCAACCTTTAAAGTGAACACCATCCACCAGGCATGCCACCTCTCATTTCATCGCTCCCAGGATGCATTGGCAGTCATTATGCGCATGGTTGTAGAAGTGGACCACTTGGAGTCTAAAATCTCACTGCAGGATACATCCTGGCTTGGTTTAGTAAGTGGGGAGAAGTGCCTGCTCATCTCAACACACTGGTAATACAGCACAAACATCACATTTTTGTGCAGTATAAAGCAAAGAATATAACATCAGGTGACACGTGCTCCGCCTATTTTTTCCAAAAATACTTCGCGCAGCAATAATGCTTGGCCATTGTAAGGAGAGTGTCTATAACTCTCCTGTTCCCAGAATGGCAGTGCACGGTGCACCAGGCCAACGCTAGGGAACTAGCCGTTAATGCTAAAGTAATTAGAGCTCAGCAGAGGGTGCTAGAGCAATAACCACTTAAGCATAGAAGTGCGAGTTTTACAATGCTAAACACAACAAAAGTGATGCGGTGCACAAAACAAAAATGGGTAAGCGACCCAGGTTGGAGGGATCCTGGGTGAACCAACAGTGCACGAGGGGATAGCTGCAAAGTATTTGCAATGGCAAGGTTAATGGAGCAAAAGGCCTCCTCAAAGAGGTTTGTGCACAGGAGCGTTCAGAATATCAAAAATAAAAAATGTAAAATGGGAAAAGGTTTATTTGGGAAGTCGACCAACAAGGAATGTTAGTCAGGGAAAACATATTTAATCATTGATGGGGGAATAAGGGGTTGGCATAAGTGGACCCAAGCACCGAACCAATAGGCACACACTACCATCCCGATTGGTAGAATACACCAAAACTAACTTCACTCATGTAATTGATTGAAGTTGGATTCGACCCAAACGAGTTATTTTGTAAATGGAACAGGTATTAAAACCCCATTCCTCAACAAACTGAACCGAACCATCTGCATTTGTTATGTAGACCATTCATTTTAATGCCTGGGCCATAGTAAGGGACTGGGCATTTGGCACTCCACTAGCATCAACCTGGACATATTTTGCCCATACCCAGCGTTGATCTAGGGTATGCCTCAGGTCAGGGAGGCCCTGTAACTTCACCTTTTGGGCCTCCTGGCGCCCAACCTAATCTTTGGGGTTGGTCCCCACTATGATGTCATCTACACATGACATTACCCTCTCCTCCTGATGGGTTCAATCCCCCCTCCAGGGGCTTGCGCAAGGAAAAGTTCTTGTGGGCAGGGGCCAACTTCATGGCAGCAACGGTCGGTTTGGGTTGTGATCTGGCAACCTGGGGGAAACGCTTGTGTAAGGCTTCAATTAGATCTTGGGCATGCACACAGCCGCATGCTGGAACCCAACTGTTCTCAGCAGCGTCAAAGCCCTTGCAGGATACCAGGTACTCCAGTCTTCTTTTAACGCGACGGGAGGCAACTATCTTTTCCACCTCCCACTCTGGCGCCCCATCAACGAGATAGGCCTCAGGAGTCTCTAGAGGGGGCCCTCAAACAACTTCAGTTTGCTCTCATGAAACATAGAGAAGATTCAGAATGAAGAGGGGAGATCTAGCTGGTATGAGGCATGGCCCACTTTATAACAACACGGTAGGTCTAAATCCTCTTTGGTCCCAGCTTTTTGCATGGCTGCTGATAGGGATGTTACAAGCATCAAGCACCACGAGATCCCCTTCCTTGTACGCAGGACCCACTCGGTGCTTCCCATCAGCATTCTCCTTATACACCTGCACTGCCGCCTCCAAGCTTGTGGAAACCCTCTGGTGGACCTTCTTGATAGTCTCAACAAAGTCCACCATCGCTTCAACCTTAGAGCCACAGCTGGACTCCATGTTAAAGGTGGGGTTAAAGCCATGGCTGACAAAAAATGGGGAACAACCAATCGATGAATGCAGCATGTTGTCATAACTAAACTGGGCCATAGGAAGGTGAGAAGCCCAATCTGAATGATCTGCGGCGGTGTACCACTGCAGGAACTGTTCCAAGCACTGATTCACTCGTTCAGTCTGCCCATCTGATTGGGGGTGATAGGCAGTTGAATGGCAGGAGCAAATCTGAAGAGTCTTACACAATTCTTCCCAAAAGATGGAGGTAAATTGGGGTCCCCGGTCACTGATAATCTCTTGAGGAACCCCATGGAGCGCAAACACATGGGTGACGAAGAGCCTAGCCATCTCATCTGCGGTCATTGTAGTTATGCAAGGAATGAAGTGGGCGAACTTTGTAAAATGTTTCACCACCACCATGATGGTATCATAATCATCAGAGACAGGTAGTTCCACAATAAAATCAACTGAGATGGAAGTCCAGGGCCCATCAGCCTTTTGGAATGGTACCAACAACCCCAGTAAAGGTTGACGATTGGGTTTCATCTGGTTGCATACCAGATACTCCTTACAATACCGTCCCACCTGAGCAGGCAAGCCCTTCCAATTGTAGGCTCAGCATATCACCTCCAAGGTTTTTTCTTTCCCCGTATAACCAATGGTGATTCCATCATGATGGTCACAGATGATTTCCAGGCGCAATGGTCCAGAAGGTACCCAAAGGCGTCCCTGGAACCACACCATCTCATCCTTTACATGATAACCCCTGAGTAGATCCTCTTGATTTGAAGCACTCTTTGCAAGTACCATAGTATATATGCCTGACAGCGGCTGAGAAAGGATGACCTTTCTGAACATAACATATTCCTCCGCGTTATCCAGAGGTGCAAGCGCTGGCCCGTTGGCTAGGGGAGAGGGAAGTTGCGACAGAATTTTACTTGGAGGAATAATAATCTGTGTGTTGTGCACTTCTACTACTTGGAGTCAGGGGCTAAATCAGGGTTGCAGCTCAAAGCATCTGCCAAACCATTATCCTTGCACTTGATGAACTCACACGTGAAATCAAATTGGGCAAGGGTATCATGCCAACGGGTCTGCCGTGGAGTTAGGACATGAGGGGCACGGTAGTACAGCAAGGCACTGTGATCTGTACGTATGTGGAATGGTTGGGTAGAGACATGAAAGTGGTGACGCCAATATCTCAGCGCCTCCACCAAAGCTAGTAACTCCTTGTCATAAACGGCGTAATTCAACTCTGGCAAAGACATTTTCCTAGAAAAATATCCCACCGGATGCTCTATCCCATCTTCGCCTACTTGTAATAAGGCAGCCACTATGGTGAAGTTGGAGGCATCAGTAGACACAATGAACTCTTTTGAAGGGTCGACATGGCGAAGAACAGATGTGGACAACAGGGCGCACTTCACTTCCTGGAAAGCATCCTCCAAAATGGGGGACCACAGAAGCACCTTGGCCCCGCTAGCCTTGTATAAGTGAGCCACCTCAGACAGGTTGGGAGTAAACTTCTTGAGGAATGTAAAAATCCCCAAAAAGCTCCTTAATTCCTTGACTGAGGTGGGGGTAGGCCATTCACGAATAGCCTTCTCCTTGTCTGGAGTTATCATGTGTCCCTGGTCAAACATGACGTTGCCCAGAAAAGTGACCTGGGACTTGAAGAATTCACACTTGCTTATCTTCAGCGTATGGCTGGCTGCCTTTAACCGCTCCACCAACTTGCCAAAGGTGTACTGCATGGGACTCCTGATCAGAGGAAAAATTAGGATGTCATCCATGTAGGCAACCGCACATACCCTCAACAAGTCTCCCAACTCAGCATCAATGCGGCGTTGAAAGATGGCAGGGGCATTCTTTAGCCCAAAGGACATAACCTGGAACTGGAAAATTCCTTTTCTGGTGCGGAATGCAGTTAACCACTCCTGGCCCTTCTTTATCTGGATCTGATTAAACGCATTGAGGCAATCCAGCTTGGAGAAGACCTTCGTCTTCTCCACATAGCGCACAATCTGAGAGTCTAAAGGGATGGGATGGAGGTCGGGTACAGTCACATTGTTAAGGTTACCGTGGTCCACACATAGGCGCAAAGTACCATCAGACTTTTCCACAAAGAGAAGGGGGAGCATACAGGGGAGGTACGCTTAAAAATCGCACCTTTGGCTAACTGTTCCTTCACCCACACATCCAAAGCCTCTTCCTCCTGGACAGTCAATGGGTAAATGGGGAAGATATACGCACCAGATCCACCATGAGTTTGAAGTCACAATGAAACTCGGAGTGCTCAGGGATTGCGTTGGCAGATGCTGTATCAAAAGAGGATTCCAAACCCTCCAAGCATGAAGGAATAGGATCCTCCACTGAGGGCTTCCGTAAAGGGGCAAGGCTAAAAGGGAGATGGTGGGACCAGTGGGGCAACTTTTCCTGGGCGTTCTCTTCTGAAAAAGGCAGAACAAATGTGCGACTATTCTTCACAGTGAGGGATAGGGTATTATCTTTCAGGTTGGTTCTAACGTCAAACTTTCGCCACCACTCCACACCCAAAATTATAGGAAACAGTAGTTTTCTGAACGCGCTGAAGTGATCTGACAAGTGGTACTTGCCAACCTGGTAGTCCACTGCCCCAATGATTTTCAGAGTGGGAATACTTTGGGACTCCCCTCCCCTAACCATACCACCTGGCAAGTAACTCAGTCCAAGGTAGTCATCTAGGTACTGGTCCACAAAGTTTTCAGAGGCGTCAGTATCCACCAAAATAGTGGTGCAGAGCATTCCTAAAGAGGAGGAGAGGTTAGCAGTCACTAGAAAAAAACCCAGAATAGTCTTTATCTATGGTAGACAATGATAACACTTCACCAAAACATTCTTCCTCTGGCTCAAGCAAGCCATTAGAGTAGGTTTTGGAATCAAAAAAGTGAAAAGATAGTTGGCCACTCTTAATACTGAGGCCACATACCCCACCATGCCTTCTGCAGGTGCATATACTTTATCATATTTTAAACGAAGTTCTTTCTCTACTTCCTGAGTGCACCAGATCATGGTAGGGGTCAATGAGGGTTCTCAGGGGTTATTTGATATACTGGAATAGAGTTCTCATCCAAGCCATAAAAGCTAAGAAACGGCTAAAAGTTTTGGATAGGATTAACATCATAAAACGCATTTTTTCAGACGTGAATGACCCTATTCCCCTAATTGCAAAAGAAATTCCTGAAATTATCCAAGGACAACACCTCCAGGCCCATCTGCATCAATTCCGCCGGCATCATCTGGATGCGCTGTCAAAGAAAAACTCGTTTATCAGAATGAAAATTAATTATTTTGGTGGAAAGTCAGGAATTACAACTTTTGGACATCAAAGCGTCCATATCCACCATGTATGAGCATGAAGGGTGGATACTTTCCAGTTGGAGGCAACCATAATAACGCCAAGTTGCTCCAACCTTCAGGAAAAAGAGGGAACAGCGGCATGGCTAATGACAGCCAGCGCCAACTGTTTCCACTTCAGAAAAGTTCCACACGGAAAAAGTTTGTGCACATAGGAAGATAAGGTTGGTCGACTAATGTAAGGAGAGTGTCTATAACTCTCCTGTTCCCAGCATGGCAGTGCACGGTGCTCCAGGCCAACGCCAGGGAACTAGCCGTTATTTCTAACGTAATTGGAGCCCAGCAGAGGGTGCTGGAGCAAAAACCACTTAAGCATAGAAGTGCGAGTTTTATAATAACAAACCCACCAAAAGTGATGTGGTGCACAAAACAAAAAGGGGTAAGCGACCCAGATTGGAGGGAACCTGGGCGAACCAACGGTGCATGAGGGGATAGCTGCAATGTATTTGCAATAGCAAGGTTAATGGAGCAAAAGGCCTCCTCAAAGAGGTTTGTGCACAGGAGCGTTCAGAATATCAAAAATAAAAAATTTAAAATGGGAAAAGGTTTATTTGGGAAGTCGACCAACAAGGAATGTTAGTCAGGGAAAACATATTTAACCATTGACGGGGGATAAGGGGTTGGTATAAGCAGACCCAAGCACCAACCCACCAATAGGCACACACTACCATCTCAATTGGTAGAATACACCAAAACAAACTTCACTCATGTAATTGATTGAAGTTGGATTCGGCCCAAACATGTGATTTTATAAATGGAATGGGTTTCAAAAACCCGTTCCTCAACAAACCAAACTGAACAGTCTGCATTCGTTATGTAGACCATTCATTTTAACGCCTGGGCCATAGTAAGGGACTGGGCATTTGGCACCCCACTAGCATCACCTGGACATATTTTGCCCATACCCAGCGTTGATCTAGGGTATGCCTCAGGTCAGGGAGGCCCGTAACTTCATCTTTTGGGCCTCCTGGCGCCTAACCTTATCTTTAGGGTTGATCCCCACTATGATGTCATCTACACATGACAGCCTGCATGCAGGTGAGGCGGCTGAACCAAGCTGTCACAGATACTCTGGCCAAAGCAGAAATCAAAGTTTGAAATTATTACTCCAAATTGTTTCACTCTGATAAAGTCAAATCAGCTGGAGTTGACAAATTTCTCAAAAGTGTAAATATTCACACCATTTCCTATTATCTGGAGTTATTAAATTTAATTTCTCAGGACAAACTCTGGTATGCCGTTCACAGTGCACTGCACAGGAAATGCCCAGGTCCAGATGGGATTCCTTATAAGATCTACAAGAGTTATTTTGAATATTTCTTTACTTTGGTGCTTGCATCAATGAATCAGTGTTGTTAGAAATGCGCCTCCTTCCTGGGGCCAGGAGGCTTTTACAATAACGCTGTATAAAAAAGGGGACAAGCTGGACTTGGCAACTGGCGCCCCATTTCACTTACTAATACAAATACTAAATTATTTACTAAAATTATGGCCAACCGCCTAGGGGAAGTAGCCTATAATATTATTTCCTCTAAGAACATGGTTCCATCCCCAAGCGGTCTATATGGGACAACATACACACTGTAGCCAACGTCTGACAATCCACGGCTACTAAGACACTTGTTTTTTAGAACAGCAGAAGGCTTATGATAGAGTCAATTAGGATTATCTCAAATCCTGCCTCCACAAGTTCCATCTCCCCCAGCGGTTCATTTATTGGGTGATGTTGCTTACAGAATCCACCACAATGGCTGTGCGTGGCTCTGGCTTCATCACTGATCTAAATCGCCCTCAAAGGGGCCTCCGCCAAGGCTCCCTTTGAGCCCACTCTTATATTACTCCAACCTCAACCCAGTTTTATGCAACGTGAATGCACACCTTAATGGTGTCCATATGCAAGGCCAAGCACCAGTTAAGATGTTGTCGTTTGCTGATGATTGTGTGGTTGAGGTTTCTAACAACAAAGATGTACGTGCGCTTGAGGTTACTATCCAGGTTTACTCTAGGGTAAGTAACGCTGCACTTAGCGCCTCAAAACTGAAATCATTCTCCTTGGTTGGTTCCAAGCCTGTTGGTATAGCACTCCATTTCCTACCCGCTTCAGCAGCTAGTTCACAGGCTCGCTTGCCCCTCCCACCCCATATTGCCCCGCTCGTGCTCCCATTAGTGCCAAGACCCACTGTTGGTCCAGTACGCCATTTGAGTGTGTCTGAAGGCGGGAGGGTATGCCTCATCAGTGATGGAGTAACATATCCTGGACAATGTCACAAAACGCATTGCCTCCCTCAGAGCCCACTAAACTTCACCCCCAGGCAGGGTTGTGCTGGCAACTCTAAGATCTTATCTAAAGTTTGGTTTGTGGCCCATGCTATCGCCTTTTCCCCATCTTTATTCCCTTCATTATACGCCCTCCTGCAAGGGTGGTTTGGTTAGGCCGCCTCACCGCCAGTGCGACTGGATGTCTTGTTTGGCCCTCACCATAGTGTTGGTATGGGCCTGCTCAACTTTGAGGCCCATGCCGCCAAAATACTTGGAACCTGGATCACTGCAGTCACCAACCCCACACTCCAAGCCCAACACTAGTCATGCACGGCCTGCTCCAATTTTCCCACTACCTGGGCCTTAGCAATCCTACCCACCCCCATTCTCTACAAAAATATCTTGCCTCAATTTCCTTTGCTGCGGGCCTGCATGGGATGTAACCCACTTCAAATAAATCCTCCTCTACATGCGGTGCACTGAGTGTAAAATTTTCATCAGTGGGCACACCGCCCAGAGGGGTCTCCCTACTCCCCGCTTCACATAGAAAGTACAAGGCCAAGCCGTTCTGAACAGTTTGATATCAAGGAGGTCCCCTACATGGCCAGAGTAAATTATCTGGACATGTTGGACATCCTTTACTCCATAGAAACCCAGAAAGGCATTTGTATGTACGCCATCACCCTCTTTTGCAGCCGCATGTTTGTTACTATGTGTGGCGCTGCTTGAAATGGGTATACCATACTGCAAATTGATCCAACGCATCACACTCCTCATGTGTCGTGTGTGACCAATATGTGACTTTGGTCCAACGCCTGGAAGAATGCCCTCAGTAAAAAGCGATCTAGCATGAGATTCAACGTCTCTTTTACCAGGAACAAACACAGCCCTTCAGACTCTCTAAGAAAATCTTCGCCTTGTCCTTGAATTCCCCTATACAACCTTCACTCCAAGCCTTAGTTGTAGCAAATGCAATGTGGACTATCCACGAAGTTGCTTTGGATGCCATTTCAGGCTATACTCCTACCCTCCAGGAAGCTTTACGCCGATTACAGTTGCACCTTATGGACCACTTTCAGCATGGTTGTTTGGTTATCTACCATCTTGTTAATGACAATTGGTCTCATCCTGGTTCTCAGTTTGGTTCATCACTTCATACTCTTTCCTTCATACATTCTCAATAGTGGTGCAAGCCTCTAATCACAATACACTTCTTCCTTTATTTGGCGTTCCCGCTGGCAACAGGAGACAGCATTAGCTTCTCTGAGGGTGCCCCTTGCGCATATTAATGCTTGATTATTACAGATCAGAAGTGTTCATATCATGGTTGGCCTTCCCCAATTGAAAATTTAAAATTCAATTGGCTTGAATATGTGAGGATATATGGCCCAAGATTTTGAGAGAATAATCAAATTTTATTGACATTTAGATGATCAGCCAAAGCTGTCAAGTGGATAATAACTTCAAGTTGATGTTGAGATATTTGGCCTGAGCTGTATAATAGTAATTGGCTATAATTTAGAATTAGATTAATTGGCTTAAGCTTTGGAAGGATTTGGCCTGATCTGTTGGTTGTCAAAGGGTTTATTTTATGGTCAACCACCAGAATCTGACATTTTCCCCACATGACTTGAACATGAGCCTAAGATTCCTGTTTAGCTTTCATTGATCTTCATCATTATTTAAGTTCAGCCCAAATTGCCAATGAATTAGGAGTTGGATCCCCTCCCCATCCACAGTACAAACTATGGTATTAATTAGGGTATATATCGAATTTTTTATTTTATTTTTTTTTGTTTTAAACTTTTTTCTTTCTATATTTTTCTGACTTTTTTAAATGCTCTTTTTTTATACTTATATTTTTCTTAATTAGCCAGCTTGTAGAACCTTTTTAGAAATTTTTCATGGACTTAGTTGTATATATATCCAGTCCTAATATCCTTGATTGTGTATATGAACTGTGATGTCTTCTCAATTATTTCAAATGGCCCAACCTAGATGCAATATAACTTTTGCAATTGGTCCAATCCGTGTGTGTTGCAAATTAAAACTTCATTAACTTCAAATTTGGCCAATTTGTAACGATTTTACAAATCATTTTCATGTTGGACTTTTTCATAGCAAAACTTTTATCAAAGGCTTGAGCTTGCAGTTTGATTACTGTATCCACAAGCTTCTCAACATAATGAGGATAGCTGTTCTCACCAAGATCTTTTAGTAGCAAATATAGTAGTGATGGTAGGGACAGATGTCTTACACGAATTAACTGAAAAGGGGAAATCCTGGTTGCTTAATTATAGGAGATATTGTAAGCAAATACTGCCAAAATCAAATTAGTACTCCATTCAGATGGTTTGTTCAATGCTAATTTTCTGATAATGTTCATAAACGTCCTTTTTGCACGCTCAACAGCTTTATTAGATTTAGGATGATATGGAGCATAATGCATAACTTATACTTTCATTAATTGGTTGAGCTTGGCAAGAAACATTGGCAGTAAAATTTGTTCCATTATTGGTGAGAAGAATTTGGGGACATCCATGCTTGTGATGATGCTTTCAAGGACGAACTTGGCTGTAGTTGCTGCTCCTGCTTCCCAAATAGGCTTGGCTTCGACCCATTTGGTCAAGTGGTCAATAGATATAATAATGTAGTTTGCCTTTATATTGCTTATTGGAAGTGGGCCAACAACATTATTAGATACAGTGTGCCAAGCAAACTTGGCCAAACAAGCTGATAAGATGTGCTTTTTTCAGAACGGTTTCTAACCTTGACACTCCGCACAGCATTCTAATGTTTATTGGATGTCAAAATGCATTGACTCCCAATAGTAGAATTGCTTCAGATGCTCTTTTGTCTTTTTAAATCCACCATGCCATATGGCCTTATGGGAAGCCAAAATGATATCTGTTCAGGCCAATAGTCTTAGAAAAATATACTTCTTGCCCTCAATGATCTTGTAAAGTGTCCCATTTTCAACCGTTGTATATTTTTAAAAGATCCAATAATAATCTTTGGACAGATTCTGGCTCATCTTGGTACTCTCCACTGATTGTTTTTTTAAACAACTCATCAGCAGTCTGACTAATTGCTGCAATAGTGTTTTTCATAAAAGCAATTAGCATTTTGTTGTTTTACCCTAATTCAATGCTCAATTGTGTAGTCATAAACTTGAAGCTTTAATGCCAAGCGAACTAATCAGCCCTCAGGCTCTCTTAAGTTGTTCATCCATCTTAGGGATGCATGATCAATAATATCTTTAAAATGATTGTATGCAGGTAGACCTGAAATTGCTTTCCAGCATATATGATGGCTAAGCAATCTCGTTCCATTACTGTGTAATTTCTCTCATAAACATTTAAGGTCTGACTAGTGAAGGCAACTGATTGTTCTTCACCGTCTTCCCCAATTTTAGAATATATGGACCTCACTGCGGTTAGGGTGCATCAGTGTGGACAATAGATTTATAATTAAAGTCCAGATATTGAAGAACAGGCGTGACCAATGATATCAATTGAATCTGATTAAATGCATTTTGGCAAGCTGGAGTCCAGTCAAATGGGACCTTATCCTTAAGTAGATAGGAAAGTGGCCCTCCAAGTTTTGTGAAGTCGGTGATAAAGAGGCAATAGTACTCAATCATGCCTAGGGATACTCGATTATTGTGCTTGGATTCATGCTGTTTCATTTTGGAGATGGCATCTAACTTAGAGGGTTGGGGCAAAGACCCACTTTGTCAATTACAAAGCCAAGCTATTCCAGTTGATCTTTGAAGAACTGACATTTTTTGGGCTTAATTTTTTAATTTTGCAGCTACTATCCCTCTGAAAACCTCCTCTAAGTATTCCAGGTGGTCGTCAAAAGTGCAGCTGAAAACGTTGATATTGTCAAGGTACACTAGTGTACATGGCAACTTCAAATCTCCCAGTATTGTGTCCAAAGCCCACTGGAAGGTAGCTGGGGCATTGTAGAGCCCTTACGGCATTCTTGTCAGCTGAAATAGGCCCTCTTGTGTTATTAGTGCACACTTCTTGCGCTCCTTTTTAAGCAGATCTATTTGTAATTACCCATTGATAAGGTCCATTGATGAGAAGTACTTAGCGCCCCCTAGCCTGTCCAAAGCATCTTCAATTCGTGGAAGAGGGTACAAGTCCTTCTTTGTGATGTCTTCTAACTTCCATTAATCGATGACTACTCGTTTGCTTCCATAATTTTTCTTAACTATTAAAATTTGGGCCACCCAGGGACTTTATGAAGGCACTAACATGCCACAACTGAGGAAATCTTAATCTATTTGGATACAGCTTCTTCTGATATTTTCAAGCATCTAATTTGGAATGATTAAATTGAATTATGATCTCAAATATCAATATTGTGGGTGACACCCTTAGCACATCCCTAGTCATAATCATCTTATAAATATTTCCTGATATTTAGGAAATAACTCCTGAGCTTGGCATTTCTCAGAGTTGGTCAGGTAGCTTAAATCGACCATAGGGACAACATTACAAATGCTGAGTAGGTCCTTATTGGGAAGCTCTAATTTGACTAACGTTCCAAACTCATGGAAGGAGTGAATTTCCGTGGTAGGGAACAGATGCAGAAAAGCGATTGTTTGATGCCACTTGATGAAGATGGGCCAATTTTGAAGGTTTGCACACAAGATGTGAATTTCTCCATGGACAGGAAAGATAATACTAAGGGCAATGTTTGGCTTGAATTGAGATTTAGACCATGATTAATATACTTCACCATAAATTTCTAGGTTATTAATTGTCAGTCCAGTTGGGACTATTTCTTGATCTCTGGATGGTATAGTGATGGTCTGATTTTACAAAAGTGGAATGCTCTTTGACTCATTGATCTGGGTGGGTAGTGTTTTTATCTTTGACCGCATTTGACATACTCAATTGGGACTACTCCAACTTTGTAGGCCAGATATATGAAGATGTTGAGCTTTTTTCTCAACTGTCTTATCCTTATTATAGTAAAGCAGGATAGCCTGGCCAAGAATGGTGAGAGTATAGTACTTATAATTGGTAACAATTCCATATCTCCTTAGGAAATCAGTCACAATTAATTTATCATAGCTCATAATTAGCAACACTATGACAGGTGCTGACACTACAAAAGATCCAAATCTGAGAGGTAGGGTACTGTATGCACCCAGCGATTTAATTATATGCGCTCCGGCTATACCATATCCCTGACAGTGGGCAACATTGGGCGCAATTTTCAACTTTTTAACTAACTTTGTGCTTAGTATATTGATAAAAGCACCACTATTGATGATGGCCCAAACTTGCACCCTGTTTAATGCTATATCACATAGGTACATTCAGAGTAGTTTTCAAAGGTAAATATTGTATGAATACTGTGACTGATGCATATTTCCATATGATTAGACTTGAGCAAATATATGGGAAGCTGTTTGCTAAGGTCCTCATGGGAATGGCTACTTATACGTTGTTAATCAAAGGTAGTCTGTTGAACATCCAGGCTGAAGGTCCAAACCCTGATCAATGATATGCTTTGCGTAAGGTTTTTAAAACTCTGCTTGGGCTTTTTTTTGGTAATTTTTAAGGATTTAGTTGCTTTTGCTTTAGCTCTAGTAGTACCATAAGAACATCATTAGCCACAATATGGTGGAGGTTATCTTTGGCAACATCTTCGGCCCAAAAGAGCTTGCCAGGGTTAGGTGGAATGGTTTGGTGAACATCAGAAGGGTTAGAGCATTCCACTTCTACTCCACCTGCTCTTTACCTGCCTCACTGTCACTATTAATTTCTAAAGCAACGTTGACCCCAGGCTTTTTGTCTTGCCGTCTGCAGAATTTACTATCAAATGCTCCTTTTGACCACAGTTGTGGCATGTAATCTTCACTTGTTGTTGTTATAGCTCAAAATTTTGGCTCTTAGTTTGAGAAGATTTCCTTAGCCAGACATAGTGTTGCTTTTGGGCCCAAAACTCTGAACTTTTGCTGGTCCTTGGGCCAATTAGGGTATCAAATCTGTGGGAGCAGCTTCTTAAGTAATTGGTAAGCTCTTGAGTTTCCATTTTTCCCTTAGAAACAGGTATCATGACATGGTGCAAGTCATGGTAGGGAATTACTGCTTGTTCCATTGCAATCTTAGTGTCAAACTTATCTATTGCATTGCACCCAAGAAAGACTTGTGACTAATGGAAAAATCTGTCCGCAAAGTCCTTAATAGTCTCATTCTGCTTGAATTTAATATTAAGAAGCTCTCTTTTTAAAGCCTCTAATTTTCCAGGACCTCCAAAATGTTTTGTCACCGCAATTTTATCATCCGTATAGGACCAATTTTCACCCAAATAGGGCATAACGAGGTCACAGCTATGGGCATTAAGTGAGTTGATTAGTGGTGATCCTTTTGCATGGTCTGATGCTCCCCGCATTGCTTTTTCAAATGGCTTGATAAAATAGTGAACATTACCATCCCTATCAAACTTTGGCAAGTTTAATGGTCTAAAGTCATCTCGCTATGGTTTGGGCATAGGAGGTGTGCTTCTTCTAGTACTTGAACGTCTTAGTGTATCATCATATAGAAATGGTTCTCTTTCCCGTTGAGGAGTATCTAGAGTTGGGATTGATGACAGAAATCTAGACATAGGACTAATGTATAAAATAACAGTTTCTGCATTGGTGTCAATTTCTGATGATTCAATTTCATGATATTGCTCCAAAATACTGGATTCTGATACTTGAATTAAGCCCTTGATTGTTTTTCCAAATTGTTTTTGGCCGAATGGGCAGAGCTTTTTTCAATTTCTCAAATTTCAAGGTTGAGTGAGCACCAACAGCTTTGCTTTTTAAAGATTTAAATTCTTTTCTAAGGTTGTCATGTTCCTTTTCAAATATAGCTTGATTGGACGTTATGCTTTTTATATCTTTGGCCATACTGACTACTCAGGAATTTACAGTTGATAATTGCATTCTGAGTTCCCAATTCTCCTTAGTAATTTCAGTATTTCTGTACTGCAATCTTGACAAAACAGTCAAAATTTTTGAAAATTCCTCTTTGATATGAGCCTCCTCCTCATCCCTATTTTGGATGGCTGGTTATGCTGCAAGGTCTTTGATGTTTTTGTTCACAATACCCATCTCAGCCTGAACATAATTCTTAAAGTTAACGTGCTTTAATTTAAGTACAGGTGATCTCTTTGGCCTTAAGTGGCCTGCATGGTGAGTCGTTCTGTCTGAGATCATAGGAAATCAGAATGAGTTTCAATTTTTTCAATGGCTATTCATGTTTTTTACCCATTCATGTGATAGCCCATGATTAGCAAGATCTTCTGCATCTATCTTTAAGCTCCTTTCGTTTAAGAGCTCCTCAAGGGAGTTTAAACTCTCTGATGATCTTCATTGACGAGTCTTGTATTATCCACAATTGCTTTTCAGACTTCAGTAAAACTGGAATTTAACCTGTCCA
Organism: Massospora cicadina; assembly: GCA_022478985.1. Taxonomy (NCBI): domain Eukaryota; kingdom Fungi; phylum Entomophthoromycota; class Entomophthoromycetes; order Entomophthorales; family Entomophthoraceae; genus Massospora; species Massospora cicadina. The sequence goes on from JAKSZP010011991.1 coordinate 109,630, forward strand.
GTAGAGCATTTTGGAAAGATTGTTCCTTCCCTTATACATGGTAGATTTCCTTGAATTCATGATTTTGTCTAGCAAGGATTCACTGGGTATGCTTGATTAAGGGTTGGAAAAAGTTAAACAGGAATTCATTAGCTTATTGACTATCTGTGAGACATCTGGCAAGGGATGTCATGGTAGCATTACGGTACTTCATGTATATCTCCATTTGATTGCCTGATCTTTGAGTTTATAGAACATGCCAAAGGAGGAATCAATTTATAAAGTCCCAATCCTAAAAACCTTATATAACGTTTCAAGAATAGCTTTACGCTTTCAAATTTAAGGATGATCAGGCTTGTATCTACATGAGCTCCTCCCACTGTGATAAGATCAAGGGAGTAGGAGGTAAGTGCATCGGAGCCTTAGTGGCTGGTAGTAAAATAATTATTGATTTGCTTGTCAATAGTTTACATATCATTGTCACAATCTCTTATGGCCAAATCTTCCAGCAATTTGTTTTGTGTCCATTTTAGAAAGTGTTACTAATCTTGAGTGAGCACCATTTGTTAGATTTTGAGGATCGCTCATTTGATAAATTAAATCCTGAATATCTAATTGGGTCAAAGATTGGCTAAAAAATCCTCAATTTAGCTTATGTCTTATGGTATTTTGGACGTTCAGAAGCTCACTAGGTTTATTCAAATTAACCTGACTCTTCTGGTAGATCTTGGGCTTAATTTTATCTATGTATTTGGGAACTTCTACTGAGGCAGGCAAAGGTACAAGATGATAATTCTGCCTTAACAACTTGTTGACACTCTTCAAGGAAAGACTTCTGATAGAAAACCAGCAAAGAGAATTCCAAAGGATATTACATAATTATATTATTTAATGATAATTCATCAGGCCAGGCGCCAGTATTTATACCTCTAGGGCATCTCCTACCACATATCAATCACGCAATTTCCACAGATAATCTTTTTCCAACTCAGTTCAGCCCTTGAACCGATTTAATTATGATCTACTGCTAGGACTATTGGTGGCAAAATACTCTCATATTTGGGAAGACTTTAGGGGCAAAAATCGCAATACAAATGTGCAAAATTTTCCTAGGATCATCCCAATTTGAGTTTCTTCATACAGCTGATGAAATATGACTTCTGGGAAATTTTGCATCAATTTCAATTATATGATGTACCCCTAATTGGGACGTTGGCAGCTCTCACTTGATAGCACTAGGTACTCTCATTTAGGAGGTCCATGTGCAAGTTCACCATACAAATTACTAGGATTAACATAGTACTTTTTCCAAAGGGCGGGAAATTGGTTATGACATTATGATGTCATGTTATTATTATAATTGTACATTTGATTTTCAAGGGTATTTTCAGGATTGATCCCCCCAAAAAATTTTAAGTTAATTTAGTTGATATTGTTTAAATTAGTTGGGACCAAATGCTGAGGTTCATGCATGTATAATTGGCCTGAATATGCAAGGATATTTGGCCAGAGCTTTTAAATAAATAATCAGATTTAATTGACATTGAGATAATTAGCCTAAGCTGCCAAGTGAATATTTAGTTCAAGTTGATGTTGAGATATTCAGCCCGAGCCATATAATAGTAATTGGCTTTAGTTGAGAATCAGAGTAATTGACTTTAGTTTTGAAAGTATAATTGGCCTTATCTGTTGGTTGTCAGAGGATTTATTTTCAGGTCAACCACCATAATCTGACAAGCATCATGAAATCCCTTTCCTTGAACACTAGTTCAACTCATCTCTTCCCATCAGCGTTCTCCTTGTCAGCCTGCATGGCTGCATCTAAATTCGTTCTCACCCATGGTGTACATTCTTGATCATTTTGCAAAGTCCACCACCGCTTCCACCTTGGATCCACAACTGGGCTCCATGTTGAAGGCGGTATTGAAGCCATAGTTGGTGAAGAAGGGGGAACAACTGACTGATATATGTTGGACGTTGTTACAACTGAATTGGGCCATGGAAGATGGGAACCCCAATCTGAATGATCTGCGGCAGTGTACACCACAAGAACTGTTCTAGGCACTGGTTCATTAAATCATTATGCCCATATTATTGGTGATATGAAGTTGAACGGCAGGATGAATCTGAAGAGTCGTAAACAACTATTTACAAAAGATTGAGGTAACCTGGGGTCCACAATTGCAAATTATTTCTTGGGGGACCCTGTGAAGAGCAAACACTTGAATGAAAAAAGCCTAGCCATCTCAGCTGCGGTTACTATGGTTCTGCAAGGAATAAAGTGGTTGAACTTTGTAAAATATCCACCACTACCATGATGGCATCATAGCCATCAGACAAGGCAATTCCATAACAAAATTTAACGATAAAGAGCTATAAGGCCCTTCAAGGTTTTGAACTGGTACCAACAACTTTACTAGTGGCTGGTTATTTGGTTTCATTTGGTTGCAGACCAGGCACTTTTTACAATACCTACCCACCTGCATGGCTAACCCCTTCTAATTGTAAGTGCGGTGAATTTGCTCTTGAGTCTTCGCCTTCCAGGGATTACCAATGGTGATTCCATCATGAAGGTTCTAGACGATTTCCAGGCGAAGTGGTCCGTTTGGAACCCATAGGCGCCACTGAAACCACAATATCTCATCCTTCACATAATAACCCCTGATAATAAATTTCTTGGTACAATGCGCTCTTAAAAAGAAACATAGTATATTTGGCTGACAAAGGCTATGAAAAGAATACCTTTCTAAACATACCATATTCCTCCGCATTTTCAAGAAAAGCAAGCACTGGCCCGTGGGCCAAGGGAGAGGAAGTTGAGACATGATCTTACCAGGCGGAATCATTAAATGGGTATTATGCACCTCTAACTCCTTAAGATTGAGAGCTAGTGCAGGGTTGCGGCTCAAAGCATCCTCAAAACCATTCTCTTTGTCCTTAGTAAACTCTTAGGTTACCCAAATTAGGCTAGGGTCTCAGGCCAGTGAAATTGCCGTGGGGTCAAGATATGAGGTAAATAGTAGTACAGCAAGGCATGGTGGTTTCTACATATGCGGATGGGTTGGGATTAGCCATGCAAGTGTTGATGCCAATAAGTCAGCGCCTCAACCACTGATAGTAACTCTTTATCATAAAAGGCGTAATTTAACTGTGCAGAGACATATTCCTAAAAATATCCCACTGGATAATTTATTCCATCTTCGTCTATTTGCAATAAGGCTACTGCTATAGCAAAGTTGGAGCATCCGTAGCCACAATGACATATGATCAGGATCTACATGGCGAAGGATGAACGTGGATAACATATTGCACTTTGCTGCCTGGAAGTCAACCTGTAAAATTGGAGACCATTGGAGCATTTTAGCTTCACTCACCTTATATAGGGGTGCTGCCACCTCAGAAAGATTGGGTGTGAATTTATTAAGGAACTTACACTCCCCAAAAAAGTCCTCAAATTCCTTGACCATTGTTGGGGTGAGTCATTCACAAATCGCCTTCTCCTTATCTGGAGTTATCATGTGGCCTTAGACAAACATGACGTTGCCCAGGAAGGTGACCTGGGTCTTGGAGAACTCACATTTACTAACCTTTAACGTAAAGTCAGCTGCCCTCAAACGCTCCACTACTTGTTGAAGGTGTACTTAATGGGACTCATTGTCAGGGGAAAAACCAGAATATCATCCATGTAGGCTACCTCGCATACCCCAAACAGGTTCCCCAAAGCCGCATCAATATGGCGCTGAAAGATAGCAAGGGCATCTTTAAGACCAAAGGATATAACCCAGAAAATGCAATTTTGTTTCTGGTACAGAATGCGGTTAGCCACTCCTGGCCCTTCTTGATCCAGATCTGATTGAAAGCTTTTAAACAGTCTTGTTTGGAGAAGACTCTACCTTCTTCACATAGTGCGCAATCTGTGAATCCAGTGGGATGGGATTCAATTCTGAGACTGTGACGTTGTTGTGATTCCCATAATCTACGCATGGGTGTAAGGTGCCATTGACCTTCTCCACAAAGAGAATTGGGGAGCATACTGAAGAGTACTCTGAACAATCGTGCCTTTGGCTAACTGCTCTCAACCCACGCATCTAATGCCACTTTCTCCTTTACAGTTAAAGTGGAAATCATGGAAGATATGCAAACCAGATCAACAGTGAGCTAGAACTCGCAATCAAACTCTGAGTGAGCTGGTAGTACACAGGCTGAAGCTGCATCAAAAGACGATTCCAACCCCTCTAAAAAGGAAATTTTGGGCACCTCCAGAGAGGGCTTCAGCAACGGAGAAAGTCTGAGTGCATGGATTTTGGGACAATGGGTAGATCGCCCTGAGAGTTTGCTTCAGACAAAGGGACAACTAATTCATAGCCATTCTTCAAAGTAAGGACAAGGTATTGTCTTTCAAGTTGGTTCTGACATCAAAATTTCATCACCACTCTACACCCAAAATAATGGGGTACAAGAGGTTTTTGATAGCTTAAAAACGGTCATCCAGATGATATTTGCAACAAGATAATCCACTAACCCCATAATTTTCAGCGTGGAAATACCTTGAGAAGCCCCTCCCCTAACCATAACAACTGGCAAGTAACTAAGCTTAAGGTAGTAGGCTAGGTCTTGGTCAATAAAATTCTTAAAGGCTCCTGTATCCACAAAATAGTCGTGCTGATTTTCCTTAAAGGGGATGAAAGGGTAGCAGTCAACAAAAAATATCCAGAATAGTCTTTATTTATAGCAAATAACGCCAACACTTCAACATAAAAATCTTCTTCAGGCATAAGCATGCCTCCAGGGTACGTTTCTGCATCATAGAATGGAAAGGGATAGTTGTCCACTACTACTGAGGTTACATATCCCACTATATCTTCAGCATCTGTTAAAACATTTCTAAATTGAAAAAGTAACTCTTTTTCCACCTCATGTGCTCTGTGGATCATAGTTGTGGTCAAGCGTGGGTTCTCTGGGATAATTTGGTATACTGAAATGGGATCCATATCTGAGCTATAAGAGAAGATATAGGGCTCAGTTTTTATAAGGAAACATCATTATAAAACGCATTTTGGGCTACAAATGGCCCCATATCCATTTGGCGACGGGTTGTACATTGTTTTCCAAGGCCATCACCACCAGGACCTTTGTTGGTTATCCCGCCTGCACCATCAAAACTTGGTACCAAGGAAAACCCATTTTAATTGTATTTATTATATGAATTTTGGTAAGAGTTGGGGAATTACAGCTCTCATATTGTGAAGCTTCCGTTTCCACCATGTACAAGCAAGAAGGGCGGGTACTTCCCAGTTAGAGGTATCAAGGATAACGCCAAAATGCTCCAACCATTGGCAAAATAAGAAAATGGAGATGAACCCCACCGCGGCCGTGATTAACAGCTGGCACACCCAATTTGCACTTTGCAAAAGTCCCACATGGATAATGTTTGTGCACATATAAAGTGGTTGGTTTTCTAATGTCAAGAGAGTATCTATAACTTTCCAGCACCCAGTGAGATGGTGCATGGTTCACAGCCATAAATCCAGGGAGCTTGCCATCATGATTATGGTAAAAGAGGCACACAAAGAGCGCCCAAGCCAAAGTAACCCTGTGAAAAGGAGTATAGCGTTGTGTAGAGTGGTTGGAAACTGATCAAGCAGGAACACTTGGGTGAGCCCCATGAGGGGAGCCCCTAACCAAGCTGGGATCAGTGCTGGTGGGTTAGGGTGCCTCAGTTTGGAGGGAACCAAGGGGGCCTAATTGTGCACTTGATCTTGTAGATACTTAAATAAAGATAGGACGGCCAACGTTGTAAAAGACCTCCTCAAGGAGGTCCACGCACAGGTTTTCAATAGTAACCATAAATTTAAAAAACTGTAAACAAACTAGGAATTTACTTAAAGGAAGACAACCAATGAGGAAGGTTAGTCTCAGATCATATTTAAACGATTTCTGGTGAATCATCAATCAGTAAAATTGGAGCTAAGCTCAGATGCACCAATAAATGCACTCTTCTATTCGCAGGTTACTATACTTAGATATTGACCAAATTTGGGTTATCAATTGAAGACAAGGTCGACATGAGTTAAAAAATTCGTAAATTTAATGGGTTTTAAAACACCATTTTCCTATCAGCTGAACTGAATTGTCATCATTTAAAAGGTAAGTTGTTCATTTTAACACTACTGCTTCAATACATGGCTGGGCGTCTTGCGCTTCCCCTGAACCAACCTGGGCATATCTTGCCTGCACCCAGTGTTGGTCCAAGGTGTGCCATAAGTCAGAGAAGTCCTGTAACTTGACTTATACGACTCTTGACGCCCAGTCTTGTCACGGCAGTTGGTACTATCAATAAAAAACATGTAAACATGACATTCTGACAAGATAATGTCCTAGCAGCCTCAACTCTCTATAGCAGATAATCAACTTTATCTCATTATTACTAAGTTTCTCTTCTCTAATCTGCCAGAGTACTGCTACTAGATCCTGTAGTGTAACTGTAGAAATTGGAAGAAAGATGATGATATAATCAAAGGTAGAAAGTAGCTCACCAATTTATCAATCCACAGAATAATTCGTCCATACCCTTTTTATAAATGATCTAGGATCTACTGGTAAGTCTAAAAGGCATAGAAGTGTATTCAAATTGTCCAAATTTGGTGATAAACGCTGTTTTGTAATAGACTCTTCCTCCTTCACCAGTTGGTAGTACCCAGAGAATAAGTTGATGTTAGTGAATACTGAACACCTCTTATGGTATTAAAATATCTTCAATTAGTGGCATTAAATGCATTTTCTTGGTTAATAGTGTTGTGGAAGCTACCAAAAGTAAACTGGGAAATAATTATCGCCCTCTGAAAAGAACCTCGCCGGTATACAACCACTTCAAAATTTGCAAATACAAGGTTAAAACGTGAATAAAAGAAATGATCTCCCTTTATAGTGGTGACCTAGAAAATTTACCAGCTGGTTAGGATGATATTATACGCAATATTTTGATATCTGTCAACCAAAGGTTAACATTATGAAGACAACGCCAATGACACTGACAATGACTACGAAAATTGACCCCCTTTTATACCTTTGGAGGTGAAAAATAATTTATGACAACTGATGACGGAGTAATTATCAAAAAAGAGCCAAATACAAAGATTTGACAAAACAACTATATAAACCCAATTACCCAATGGAAGTGATTGACCCTTTCATTTAAATACTTTATAAAAAGTAAATAACCAGTATATATGGCTGGTCAAAACCTGAAGCGGGGCACATTGGAGCAGTGTCATCATATGAATTTCAATGCAATCAGTATTCTACTCAATTGGGAGAAAAGCATTAACAATAAGAGGTATTGCAGCCTCAGACCCAGAAGAGGATTTTGAAAAGGTAGCCACTGAACATCCTGGTTCATGGATGTTCAATGCAAGATAAAGGTTTTCTGAATACAAGCATTAATCCAAATGGATGATGACATTAAGGCGGAAATTAAGAAGAGGCTTACCAGAGTTTTATGAAGCCTCTACAATATGCCAATCCTTCTTTTCAATTACTAGTAATTTACATTTACTTTATTTTTAAAATATAGCAAGAAGTTTAAAAATACTTTTGATCTTTATTCTAATAAAAAGCCATAGCCACAAATTCCTAAGTTTTTACTTTGTTTTCTACTTATACTGAGTATAAATGAAGAGATCTACAGTAACCAATATGGGAACTAAAAAAAAAGAAGACACTCTTTTAAAAGGACACCTTGGTTACTGATAACTCCAAGGAAGAGTTTGGTCAAGGTATCCATTGAGTCTTATGTTAGGCCACATACTGAATTTTTATCTAAAAGTGTCAACAAGAATACCACCAGAAAGACGATGAACAAATTCAATCAGCCATCAACGCTACATTGGGTAGCATCAGAAGAAGATCTAGTCAATGAGGGTTATCATGAGCCTTCATAAGGTCATTTGGTGTCTAATCTGTTTGGAACAGATTCCCTCCACAGCTAATCAGCCAACCAAATCAATCGAGCAAAGTCCAACAAGCTGACTCTCAATTCAGCAGAATGTAGTCAATGCACAACTGGAGTTTTTCATTCTTGGGGACAACCATGATGGTTTTGCATGGCAATTAAGAGGGGCGGATGAGGCTGCTGGCAAGCCCCTCTTAGCTTCTGCTTCAACGAATTTTTCCCAGGCTCAAGGAAGGTGTAGAGTCATCTGGCAATGGGTTTAGCGTCAGCAACATCAATATGGTGTGAACCCAGGGTTGAAAGGGGAATAACTTTGCTGTCACAGCGAAAAAGCATTTTGATTTGTTCAAATAGCTGCGTTAGCTTTTACCATTGTTGATCCTCAATATGGGTTAGCGCTTTAATTTTTCTATTCACTCATCACACAAATAGATATACAGTTGCATGGGGTGTTAGTTGACTTCTCCAGGTTGAGTATGTAACATTCAGAGATTCCATATCCTTTCTTTTTATATAAACCATTAATCCAATCTAAAATTGACATGTATTAAACTTCTTTAGGGCCTGTCAGGAAAGCAACGACTGGAGATGGTTGTGGTCAAAAACTACCACTTCAATATAGCTGATTTTACCCACTATTTCACCAGGGAGGTCAAACACTTGACCACAACAGGCTTGCTGAGATCCCCCTTAGACATTAGGTAAACCATGTCGCTCTTATGAATGTCATATAGCCAATGCCCAAAAGGAATTTCATATCACAATATCCACTAAAAGGCCTGTGTTGAGGAGGATGGGCACAGTGTATCCAAAGAGGGACCCCATAGTGCAGGGGGCTCCTATGTTGTTGAGTAGGGATTCCTGTTTGGTCCCACCTTTAACCTAAGTGATTATGATAGCTTGATGGAGGTCTTGTCATAGTGTGGGGCTGGACTTGCACAGGCTCAGAGGGGTACTGGAGTAAATATTTCTTCCAGAATCCTCATAGACAAGATACCTTTGCGGTTGGTATGATGTCAAATGGGAGCTGGCACAGTGAGTTGCTGTGGTACCTTAAATTTTGTGGCAGCCGTTTGCTTCACTAACATATGTGTTTCTATAGTAAAATCTGCTGTATTGCTTGGGTTGTGTTAGGACTTCAGGTTTCCATGGCCTGCTTTGAAAATTCTTGTAAGTGGAGGGGACTATTGTTGTGTTTTCTTATTGGACAATCTATATTCTTTCATAGGGAAATCATGTTATTAATCAAATTTCTTTCTGCTTTGGATTCAGGATGTCAATACATTTAATTCGCTTAATTGAGTCATAATTACTGCTGATGGCTAATTTTCCTTGTTTTATTTTTCAGCGACATACAATTCTTCCAGGAGGAGTTTATGGTCTTGTTTTGTTTCTCGTTGCACATTTGGTAATCAATATGAAAGAGGGGCGGCTGTGGCTATACTGAAAGAAGTCCAAAATATGGGTGCTGGTAGTGCACTGGCCATATTCTGTAGTGATTACTTGGTGGTGGAGAGTATAAGGCTGTGGGTATGGCAGATTGTGTCCTGTTGCACTCCCCATATGGCATTGGTGGATTGTAGTACTGGTAAGGGACATATTGAGCAAAATCTCTCCTGCCTGGGGGATTGAGGTACATTATATTTCTTTGGCTAACTCTGGAAGGACACCTTCCATTTAGGTGATCCACTTTACATAGTCAGCGGTTTGTTCAACACTACCTAAAATGATATCCAAGTTCTTTGCATTTGTGACTGTTGAGACTAAGGGGTTTAGACTACTTGTCCTTTTATTTTTAATGTCATAAAACCCAAAATTCCTGGGTGCCGGATTATAAGTCTTTAGTTTTCTTGGCCATAAAGTCTTCACTCAGGATAAAGTTTCTTGAGTGTTAGATACTGACTATTTTTTGTCCCTAATAAATAGAGGTAGGTCAACTTAACTTAAATGGAAAAAAGAGAGTAAAGTATACTAGCTTAGACACATGTCTATATGGGAGATCAGGGAATTGTTTTCTTGGTAAATCTTCAAGAGTTCAAAGATAAGATCTAAACTCATTTCAGGATTCTGCAGAATGTTGTTCATTTTGGTCAAATGGGATTTAATTGCCACATAGATCAGGTTTGAACCCATAAATTAGGAGGTTTCAGGTGAGTATCATTTGATTGCATCAGTCAGGGTTGATCCCCAATATCTAAAAGACCTTGAATTAAGCCAAGGGATTATCTCTGATTTTGAAAGGCCTTGAATTTTGTTGGGGAATATCTCCAATATTGGTTTCAACTTTTTCAGCGGATCATGTTTTATTTCCATCCTCCAACACATGCAAATCTTGTATTCAGGAAGGAATCTTTATGACGCCTTCTTAAGATCTTGGCGTAGGGGAAAATTTCTGGAGGATTTGACTGTGTATGCAATTTACCACAGTGCCCTGAGCGACCTCCATAATTGAGTGTTCATTACCTCGTTTATAAATAACTTTATAGAACCTAACTAATTGGTTCCAAATTTGTTATCATGACCTCCAGACTGATGGTGGTAGAGAAGAGCTAGATCACCTGGTTGGAAGAGGTGCAGAGATTCATGCTTGTCATTAAGACGATAAGTTTCTCTATTTGTGGTAGCCAATAATTTCTTGGAATCCAAAGCCTAAAGTCAGATAATCTCATTGGCGATGCTTTGCATGGTAATTGCAGGAATTTGGGAGAATCTTGATCTAACATAGCCTGCACTTCAGAAGGCTGCTGGGGATTTCTCTCATACAACGCTTAGAAGGGCGACATCCTAATTATTCTATGATAGCTTATTCTATAGGCCAGTATTGCAATAGGCAAATATTGGGGCCAATGAAGGGTTCAGATGTAGCCAAATTCTGGAGAGTTGCAGTTAGAGTACCAATCTCCCGTTTGACCATTACATTGGTTGCAGGATGGTAGGGAGTGGAAAGTAAATGTGTGGATCCCATCAGTTTGTCTAAGTCATTCACCAGCAACAATTGAAATTTTTGCCCATTATCAGAGAGAATTATGTTAGGGCACCCATGCTGGGTGATAATACAATTATAAAAAAATGTGACAGTAGCTTCTTCCAAATTGAGTGGTAGAAATACAGCTTCAATCTATTAGTTGAATGATCCACTGAAAGGGGGAGGAACTGATGACCATTAAGGCTCGATGGATGGGCTCCCACAACATAAATACTAGTATGGAAGGGCTTACAGGGAGGAGCCACTGGATGTTGAGGTTGGGGATTAGGTCCATCTTGACTTTTACATACCAGGCAGAACTATAATACATCATGAATTGATCTGAGCATTCCTTCCCGGCAACATTGAGTCTTGAGACACTGGTAAGTTTTCCAATTTCCCCATGGCTGACTTGCAGATGTCCCTCCAATATGATGTCATTCTGAGCTGAGGGTCATATATAGGGCAACCATTTTCAATAAATAAGTTTATACAGTTTACCATTTTTAACTTGGAGGTTTGTCAATTTTTTGGTAATTATTTTTAAGGGTCAAGGATTCATTTTTCATAAATACAATTGTGTTAAGAGGTCATAAAGTTGATCCACCTTAATTCAGTTAGAGTTAATATGAGGAGCCTGGATAAGCAATCCGCATTTTGGTGGATAGGCCCTGGTCAATGAATAATAAAAAAATCGTAATTTTGAAGCCTTAATGCCCATTGGCTAACCTCCCATTAGGATCCTTCATAAGTTGTAGTCATTGCAAGGAAGCATGATTGGTAATTAAAGTAAAATGATTCCCATATAATATGGCCAAAAATGTTTAATAGCCATTAGAACTGCCAAGAATTCGGTTTCCATAACGCTATAGTTGCATTCAGCTCTGACTAAGGTCTTGCTATAATAGGCGATGGGATGGTACATTAAGTTTCATTGTGCTGAGAAAATATATCCTCAATAGTTATATTGCTAGCATCAGCAAAAAGTGAAAGGGTTTATCAAAGTTAGGATGTATAAGTACTGGTGAATGGGAGAGAGCTGTGCATAATAGGTCAAAGGCCCGCTGTTGCTTTTCTTTCCATTGGAAGGGTATACCCTTCATCAATAAATATACTAGAGGCTTGGAGGTGTCAGAAAAAAATTGGGAATAGACTGGCAATAATATCCCGCCATCCCAAAAAACCTGTACATTTTGTAGGGAATTAGGAGGGACATCTTAGAATTGGCCATAACTTTATTGTCCATCAGGGATATTCTGGATTTATCTACTTATGGCCAAATTAATCCATTTTACTCTGAAATAGGTAGCATTTTGACGGCTTTAGATTTAATGAGGCTTGCCATAACCACTGGAAAACTTGCCAGAGATCATCTATTGTTTGGTAAAGGTTCTTAAAAAATGGTAATATCGTCAAGGTAAACTAGAACACAGGAATGTTTCAAATTACCTTAAAGTTCGTCCATGGAGCGATGAAAGGTAGCAGGGACAATACATAGCCCTGCGGCATTCAAGTGGGCTCAAATAGTCCTTCACTTGAGATAAGGGCACATTTTCACGACCCTACAGTGACAAATCAACTTTCCAGTACCCTCTGGAAAGATCCATAGCAAAAATAGTGGGAACCCAACATCAAGCGTAAGGAATCATCTATACGTGATAGGGGATAGCTATCTTTTTGTGTGATAGAATGAGGCGGCGATAATCCATGACAACATGGTGGCCACCATCATTCTTCTGAATTAATAGGATCAGAGAAGCCCATGGGCTTTTAGAAGGCATGTGTAACATGACCTCCAAAAGTTGCTGTAACTCTAAGGTCACTTGAGCTTCCTCAACTTTAGCTTCTCTACATAACAGAGCTTTAAATGGAGGGTGATCATTGGTCTCAATTTGATAAATTACCCCTAACGTTTTTCTGTAGTCACTTGATCCTGAAGAAAAAATATTCTCATACTTTTCAAGGAGGTCTTTGACGTTCTACCGTTCATTAGGGGTGATATTGTCATCAATTTGGCTGTCAACTAAAGCTATAATAGATATAGGATTAAACCCTATATCTTGTAAAGATCCAAAACAACTCACATTGGCGATATTCTCAATGTGACATAGTTTTACATAGATGATAGGGGCATGCTAAGGAACTTGGAGGGTTTGATTCATTAAATTCCCTAAGTAGATAGAGATAGATTTCCTGTAGGCAGGATCCACAATCCTTGTGCAGGTCGGTGCATCTTTAATTGAAGGGTTTATGTGTCCACTTAGTCCCAGCACTTGATTAAGAGGGATGTGAATCATGATCCTCATATCCAAAATTATTTTTAAGCTAGAGGGTATTGTAGTAGGATGGGGGCAAACAGAGGGATCCCAAATGTGGCGTCCATAGCATCAGGGGGCAACTTTGTTTTTCCTCCTAAAATTTGTTATTTAACTTTACGGGTATAGGACGTAAATTCGAGCATAAATGTTCATTTTTAAGGGGCTCCTTTACTTTTGACTGGGAGATCGAATATTAATGGAATCTAATACCCTAGTAGGGACAGGTACTTTTCTTTATGTTGATGATAAAATCAAATTCCCGCATCAATTGGACTCCAATAAGCAACTTGTAGTTATCATTATATAACAAAATAGCAAGGGCATTAATTAAATGATTTCCAAATCTGAGTTGTAAGGCAGAATATGCCCTAATTTCTTTAGTCATTAAATTATGCTGTCCCATATTCAGCTTCATGTATTAAGTCTGGACCATTTATATTCCTGGATAACATGGGAGGATATAATTTTATCCTGTGAGCCAGTATCAATTATCACCAAAAATCTAACCTTATGAACAATTAACTCTACTCAAATTATAAAAGAGCTGTACTGAGGATTAATGGCTAGTAAATTTTGTGGGGGATTTGTAGCAAAGCAAGCTGAGGATTTTGCCACAGCCAAGCTCAGGGCTTCTCAATGCTTATAAAAATTTCATCTAACAGCGCTTGGCTTTCCATAGAGGAGCTGGCTTAAAATATTTGTTTAGGTAACTGACCAATATAAAATAAGAAAGCTGAAGATCATTTTTCCCTTGGATAGGAAGGGGTACATCAACCTCTGCAGGCGCTGCTAACACAAAGCATACTGAGGTGCTGGGAATAGAACTAGAGCTAGTACAAGGGTATTGAGGCACTTGGTTGCATCAGCATGGGGAACCCCTGCCATATACTGACTAATCTTTTGCCGACCTACGTTGAAAAATGCAAAAAATTTACTGTATATTGTTTTTCTTGCAAAAAGTGCATAAAAATTTAGGGGTAGGCGAATTGGGAGGGGTAACCAATAACACTTGGGGCTGAGGCTTATTTATTATTATTAAAACAAGAGGGCCCAGTGGGCTTGAGTAGTTTGGCAGGAATCTCCAAAATAGCTTCTTTGATATGGAGGGGAGACGTCAAGTGAGACTTCAACGTTTTAAAATAGAGTAAGGTATGAGGCATATTTTTTAAACGCTAAAACGAGGCAGTGATAGCTTCATCCAAAGTAAGATGATTTTTTACAGCTAAAGTTTGAGCCCCAAGGTAAAAACGGTGAGAGAACTCAGTGACAGTTTCTCCAACTAAGGTTTATGCCCATAAAAGCATGCTTTTGATTGGATAAAGTTAGGTTACTCCTGAATTCCAGAAGCAAGCCAGTTTTGGCATCATTCTAAGTATGGCAATTCATTAGATGAGGAACCATTATGTCTTGAGCTATGCAACTACAAGAGTTAGTTAAGTGCTTGATCTTTCAGGTGTCAGTGGCTTCTTCCAAAGCACCTTTGCAACAAAATAGGAAAGAGATGAAAGTCCATTTACCTGGGACGTACTTCTCTTTGAACAATGGTTTAAATGTGCCACTGGTGGGGTTAATGGTAAAATGATGTGAATTGACACTGAGGGTGCATTTTCACCTGAAGAGGAACTGTTATCTCTGGAAGATTTGTTAAGTTGGATAACAAACATCTGACTTTGTAAGTTGTTAATATCTTAAATTATTGAAACTACCCAATCATGGGCAGCAAAAATGTCTGATTAATGGCAACGAGCGGAGTTAACTGCCAAATTTCACTTTTAAGCTTGGTAGTTGAATCTCAAAGTTTGAGTTGACATTTCTTAATGGCGAATATTCTTTGCTCCATCCCAAGTATCACATTGGGTATATTCACTAAGAGGTTTAGGAGTTCCTTGATCCATAGAAGAAGCTGACACTGAATTTTTATTGCTCATTGTAAAAGAGTTGCACCTTGAACTCAGGGCAGACCTAGCAGGGAGCGCCGGTTTTGTCAGGACTAAGGGGTTTATACCACTTGTCCTTTTATTTTTAAGGCCATAAAACCCAAAATTCTGGGTGCTGGATTATAAGTTTTTACTTTCATTTTCCAGAAAGTCTTAACTCAGTATAAAGTTCCTTGAGTGGTAAATCCTAACTATTTTTGCTCATGAATAAATAGAGGTAGGCAATTTAACTTAAATGGCTAAAAGAGAGTAAATTTTATTATCATAGACACATGATTATATAGGAGAACAGGGAGTTGTTTTTTAGTAAATCTCCAGGCGTTCCAAGCAAAGACCTAAAATTATTTACCAATCAGGCTTTTTTTGGCAATTTTTCTATTTTGGTCAAAATGAAATTTGGTCACCACGTTGATCAGGTTTGAACCCTGATATTAGGGGGTTTAGGCGAGTACTATATATAATTGCATCAGTTAGGGTTGATCCCTGATATTGAAAGACCTTGAAATTTTGCGAGGATTATCCCCAATATTGAAAGGCCTTAAATCTTGTCAGGGTTTATCCTCGCTAATGGTTTCAATTTTAGCAGAGTGGGTATAATTCCCGTCAGCTAATATATGCAAATCTCAGATTTGGGCAGTATTCCCAACAGTGGCAACAGAGGTTGGTTTTTGGGGGCCATTTTTGTACTAGCATAGTGGTTGTTGCATTTGCTCTAAAAGGGCGTTCAACTATGCAATGAACTCAGAAGGAGGGCTAATCTGCTGAAGCTTTTAGTTGGCCTCGCCCTCAGGCTCTTAATCTTCTATCTTGGGTTTTCTGACTGTAAATTTTGTATGGATGGTGGATGGCTAGGTGAGAGTACTGGATGAATATTCCAATGGAATTGTAGGCGCATGAAGGTTAAGCTATGAGGACTAAATTGAGGTATGGTTCTTCTAGCACGTCAAGAAACCATTTCCAGTAGCTGTAGGTTCATATCATCACAGCGTCAGGTGCCAGACTGATGTCATTCCCTAAGAGGTCTTCAAATTTTTCCAGGAAGTGATCAATGTTGTAGTACTTGAGTCGCATCCAGTGAAACTTATTGTGGAATTGCATGGTCATTATCCAGACCTTGACATGGGCATGTTTAACATTTTTCTTGTGTGCCAAACAGGAGGTTAGCGCTGTTCCATCTTACTGTTGTACCTGTTAGAAGGCCAGGAGCCTCACATCATTTGTTGTCAGTCACTCACATTTTAGTCATTGCCCCAGAGTTATAAGCCTCTAAACATTCAACTATTTAATACTTTCCATCTTTTTCAGGGTTACCCTGGTGTAAGCCGCATCAATTTCATGGTTGCAGTCTGTCTTTGGAAGGCACGACAGGTTCCCCTTATAAGATACGATTTTGTCATGGAACTAGCTCTTTTTGCTGCGTTCCATGATAGGTTGTTATTGGAGAAGAGTATATAATGGGATTCTCTGGTTTGTCAATCCAGCGGTTGTCATCATTTTCCAAGGTGGTTTATTGAGGTAAACGCCCATAGTAAAAACTTTAATAAGACTAGATAAAATAAATGCAAAGTAAACTTGAACCCTATAGTTGTGATGGTACATGGTGTTCTTAGACATCACATTATCATTTAATAGAGTTAATAATAACAAACAAAACAATAATTTAATAATAATACTAATAATTTTAGGGAAAAGCCACCCAATTGGGGCAAAGTTTATAAATAAATCTAAGTCCCATTATACTTTTGATGATCTGACAAATCTGAGCTCCATAAATCTAAAGCTACTTATAATCAATCTGACATTAATGTCAAATTATCTCCAACATGGGCCTTAAAGAAAACCCTATTTATAGGAGTTCCAAAACGGAGTAATTCTCAAGAAAATATAGCTAATATACCCGTTTTGCATAAATATTTATTTTATAAAAAGGGACACAAATTTTAATCAATTATATCAAAAATCAACTTGATCAAAACCAGATCAGCAGGTCTAAAAATAGGCTTCAAATTGGGTATAATGAAAATTGATGATCTTTGCATATATTTAAATTAATAATAATTATCGTATTTCTAAACCAAAACCCAATAATTTACTCCTATTTCTAAAATCACAATTATCAACTATTGCAGATTATTAATTTCATAAGACTTAAAAAAGTCTAAAAATTGTTATCAACTTGATATAAAAAAGAATTGAGTAGATTTTTATCGCTCAATTTCTGTGTTCTTAATCAGTTGGCTCAATATAACATATCTTTAAAAATTCCTTTAAATTTTAATTTTCTGAAAATATACTATTATGAACGCCTTTTTCCAGGATACTGAACTCATGCACCTAATGAAATCTCTAATTTCTCTCACCTGGGTTCAAGGATCATTGTTGGGGTTAAGTATTATCCTAAATCTTATCCAAGGATGGTTACAACATTATTTTAGTGGTATACGGACTTTCAGAACACTATCTGGGGTTTTATTAAGTTTTTGGACTATTAGCTGGCTGGTATTGCCTAAAACCTTTGTCTAATACTGGAAAGAACCAGTCCGTTACAATACTTTTTAGTATAGATGGTCCCAACCCGCCGTTACAATACTCATATACTTTTTTATGAAACTTACAAAATGTTTTTATATCAATATAGGGGGTTTTCAGAGCTTTAAGTGTTCATGGAGATTTGTTGGAACTTTGAGTAAAACCAGATATTCATTTCAGCAAGATTCCTGATTTACTAGTATAATGACAAATTGATAACCTTTTTTGACATCAGTCAGAACACTTCTGTTTCTACTTATATTATATACAAAGTTTAGATAGCTTTTGTATTTTTAAATGAGCCAAATAATCTTCTTAGATAAACCCAATTTGTATTTATCATATTTTTTGCAAAAGCTATTTTATTAATGTAAAAGAGACTACTTTAGAGTTTTCTATATACTTTGTATTTAGCTCTAACTTTATTATTTTATTCTTATATAGAACACATTCTCTTTTTATTATTTCACTTTATTTATATCTGCTTTAGATCTATACTTTATTAAATTTTCTTTAGTTTTAGAAAGGATTATTTCTATATTATTATTTTAATCAATTACCCTTTATAGTTATGCTTTCTGCAGAAGAAATTTGAACTAATATAAAGATGAGATTAATTTTTATAGCTGAAGAATTGGTTCCCCACCAAGTTATTATTATCTGTTTTGATGGTGAATGTCTGTTTTTTTCTATAAACTACCTGGTTCTTGGCAAAAATATAATGGATGCTCAAATTTGAGCAGGTTTTGCATCATGTATGCAATATTTAGAAATGATTAAAACCATACACTCAGACATGGTCTGGGGTACCCTACACTATTAATTATCAGTACATATGTGACATGTCTAAATTTAATACTTAGGAACTGTCAGCGAATTGGCTAAGAAAGTTATACTGGCTTGCAGACTTAGGTTTTCAATGAACCATGACAGCACCCAGAATGGCATGGAGCACAGCCATTTTAATATGACTCTTTAAATTGAGGATCTAGATGAAAGATGAGGGAAATCACCTTCAAAAACATACCAAAGACTTACAAACATACAAAAGTAGTTATGGGGGCAAACCGCATGCCTAGCTTGTGAATCCCCAGGTGAAAAAGGGGGCTGAGAGGCCAATAACATCTTTGGTATTAGTGGTTGTGAGTTTTTGGAAGAAGATTAGAGAAAGCAGAAACTTCAGGATGGAGGGTAGTCTGCATGGCGTAAAAGGCTTGATAACCCCAAGTGGTGGTTGCCATCAATGCTGCAAACAAGGGTAGTGCTCAGACTAGGAAATCTGTAGCCCATCAGGGGAAGGCCAAGTTAGGGATGCCCACTGTAGAAGATAATTTTGGGAGAGCAAGCAAGGAATAAAAGTATCTATTTCTAGTTGGAGAATAAAGTTTTGATTTATTTTAGTAAATCTAAAAAATAACCAGCACTGGCCCCACCATCTGGCAAACCTTTTTTTTGTATGCTTGGGGCGGTAAAATTATAATTTCTGCACCCAAATTAGGGTTAACTGCCTTCTGAAAAGGCCGAGATGGTTGTTTTGACTCATGTTAATTTAAATATAAAATCAAATTTAGTAAAATTAGGGCTAAGTGAAAGGGAATTTTGATTCTGAGTTTAACAGCCTCAGGGAATTGATATAGGTTAAATTGGAGGCCCAACTTTTTGAAAGTAATTGGGTCAAGACCAAAATGGAGCTGAGCCAAAAAAACAAGGATTGCGCTGAGGACAATCTTGGAGGTGGGCCCAAAAGCTGCAACTAATCAGTTTATTTATTGCAGTTTTGGTTTGGTGGCAATTATGAGAGGTGAGGCTAAGAATGACTGTTGAGGCATGGTACTTATTTTTCCCTTATTTCAACAGTCAAACCTGCCTTGGGACCATTTCAGGGGAGGGAGCTCTAGACAGGTAAGGTTAGAATTGGTGGCAGGTAACTTCTCAGCTGATGGCAACTTGGGCCCGGGTGGGCATGGAGTTGGGTGGCCTGGTGCCTGCATCCCTGCTACTGAAGTTAAGAATTCTCTCAACACATGAGAGAACTCTTTTCAAGGTAAGTCAAATTCAGGAGTAGGGATGAAGTGGGACATGGCAACCTTGCCACCTTTGCAAGAAGGGCGCAAACACAGCGCTCATCTACAGTACAAGCCAGGCCCCCCTCAGAGAAGAGTGGTAGGGCTCAAGGTTGCTAATTTCCCTTTCTTCAAAAATGGATACCATCCTGATCCAGCTGTAGGGGAGCCACATCAAGACTTACAGAAACCACCCGTGAACTCTTGGCAGCAGTAGAGATATACCCTTATGAGTTCTAGGCATTCCAAGATGGTGTTTACCTTTTCAGTTTTAGGGAGGCACTGGAGAGAGCAAAAATAATAAGATTTCTGGGTGCTATTAGGAGGGGAGCTTTAATGGTCTTATTCTATTGGGTAATATTGCAAAATAATGTCTTACAACAAAATAATAACTACCAGTGTGCTGATAGAATAAAAACAAAGCCTATTTAATTTTATACTTCAGTAGCAACTAATTCTATCTAAGTTTTTAAGTTCAGATGGATATTTTGTTGCTTTTATTCCATCAGCCAAATAAATCAAAAGGAAAAATGGAGAATAATATTTACTGATATAATTAAGAAGAATATTTTTGAAGCAGTTACAAGACATAAATATAAACTAAGTTGTTAATATGGACAAAAATAAACTATATGGTGTTTGGCAAGATCCCCTTATTGATTATGCAAAGATAATATTGTTTGCATTGGATCCCAGATATTTTCCCCTGGTGGCATGCCCTAAATAGAAGAAGGAGAGCTTCAGCATTTTGTAACTGTGGCAAAGTTTCTTACCTGCCATTAAGCCATATCCTGAACCCTTGCATAGCCTCATCACCCATCAACATCCTCTTTCTGTGCACTTCCTCTTTTAATATTCAATAAATAAAATGAGTTCTTCTAAATGACCTTTTCTGGTGCTAAAAAGGTGAAAGAGAGTAATTTTATGCAAATTTTCCAAGGTATAGAGGCAGTTATACCAAATGACAAGGAGCTTCATGAAAAAACCTCAGCAGTTGCCGTTATTTATCTAGATATACTTTGTTGGTGATGATGACAGTGAGAGACATCTGTTGTGGTATCCATCCGGTATTAATGCTGAACTAGTAGACAAGTGAAGAAGTTGTTATATACTCACAATTCGTATATTATGGACTTTAAGGATGTTATTGAATCTATTCCTAAGATCCAGAAGGACTTTCAAGCGACGATCAGTGCTAATAAAAAGCCTTTTAGAGAACACCGTATCCACCTCAGTAACCTATTACAAAAGAGGTTGCAATATTTATATTGGTAAGGATTTTGAGAAGAGGGATATTGTTATCAATAGCAGAAATAGAAAACTGATGCAAATCAGTGAGATTCACCATGCATATGACACTCTCCAGTACTCTATAATATTCTTTTGTGGAAAATATAATTAATATATTAATGTCCCTTAATGTAATTTAAAACTAAGGCACCTCAAAAACTGTACCGCTGCTAACTTTTATAGCTATAGGATAATTATGCATGATGAGGAATAAGCATATTTAATACTAAAGTTTAACCTTACCAACCAATTTCTTTTTGATATGTAATTAAAAATTGAAGCTAAAAAGGCTCAATTGAATTTACAAAAAGAAACAGAAAAATTTAAAGTGAGAAATATGTTTTTCTAAAGGACGCCATCATAAAACTGACATCCTGTTATTAGAGCTTGGTAAAATGGTTATGTTGCCTTTACCATTTACTGGATGACCCCGCTATATGCATGGGTAAATTCAAGATGCTATGACTTTTGTATGTCATTGTGTATGGACAGATCTTTTCATTACGTTTACATGAAATTAAAATGGCCAAATATTGTTGCACTGTTAAAATAAAGCGAAAAAGCTCAAGACAGACATAATAATGCGCGTTTTCCATTTAAAGGTTAAGCAGATGATTGAGCTCCTCACTAAGGATACATCTTTGGACTAACTAGATCTTGTATGTATTCAGTGGAATTCCAGAAACGAGGATTCCCCCAGATTTCATATTCTATTAAGGCTGGAAGACAATATAAGGCTTAAATCTATATACAAAGTGATAAGTGCTGAGATACCAGACCCTAACCTTGACCCAGCCCTCAATGAGATTATAAGACAACTAATATCCATAGCCCATGTGGACCTCTCAACAGTACTCGCCCTGCATGATAGAAGGAGTCTTCACTAAGAGATATCCCCAACCCTTTTAAAGGAAATTAAAATGGAGCGGGTAGTTATCCTCTATATTGAAGGCAGTCCCTTGTAGATGATAAGTTCAAAATCAACATAAATGGTGTTGATCTTAATAATTGATGGGTGGTAACTTACAACCCTGTCCTATATCTTACCTTTTCAGCCTAAATTAATGTTGAGTACTATAATACACTAAAATTAATAAAAACATATGCAAGTATTTTTAATAAATGGTCTGAATAAGAAACTTTCACCGTCAAATAGTCAGAGGAGGTTACAAGGTATAAGACAGGACGCTAAAATAGCAGTTTTGAAGCAGCATGGCGCATTTCTGTGCTTCCTAATTCATTAGAAATTTATGTATGTTATGAACCTTGCTGTACGTCTTAAGAATGGCTAGAGAATATACCACTATAGAACTATTATTGAAAAAAGCAACAATACTACAAAAACAGCTCTTATACCCTTTTCTGATCTATATAAGGTTGATGCCTTTTCAAGAACGCTAATATTGCTAAGTTCCATTATTTGATGCGTGGCGGCTCCCCCTTTTATGTTGGGCACAACTAGTGCTAAAAAAAGAAGTTCCATTATTTTATATTTTGAAAGGTAACAAAAACTGCAGAAGAAAACAAAGGAAGTTTGTTCTAAGCTATCCAGGTGTGAAGAAAGACCAAGTTTTGAGTAGAATGTACACCATCCATCCCGCCAATGCTGAGTGCTATTATCTTTTTTTCCTCTTACAAAAAGTTACTGGCCCTGTATCATTTACTACCTTTAAAATAATGGAGTGGTAGTTTACCCTACATTTCAGGAGGCATGTAGAGCACCTGGATTACTGGAGGATGATGCTTACTGGGATTATAATCTAAAAGAAGCTTCTTTTTCTAATTCTAATTACAAGATACGTGATCTGTTTGCCATCATACTGGTTTAAACCAAGTTAGAGGCCCCATAAAAGTTTGAGATAAGCATAAAGACAGTCTTGCGGAAGATGTGAGAAAGAAAACTGAACGAGAGTGGAGATTCCCAGTTGGTCACAGATCTTGTATACAAACAGTGCCTGTCTTCTTTTTAAATATATTTAATTTAAAATTTGGTCAATTCCTCCAACAGTTTGCAACTAATAATATCATGAGAGCAAGGAGCTAATGTTACCAACCTCGAATACCTCAGGGTGCTGTCTTATGAAACTATTAAGATGTCTAAAGCAGTTGATGTTAATGTTTCAAGAATATTTTTAGAACAGAGGACAGCTTACAATGAGATCATGCACAGAATTTCTTAAAACTCTGTGCAGCTTTTTTCCTTGATACTCCTGGTGGCACTGGCAAAACTTTTTTAATCAATTTATTGCTAGCCACAGTAAGGAGCAAGTTAAGTATTATTATTTCTCTTACTTCTTCATGTTCTGCAGCTACTTTACTTGATGTACACAAGACAGTCACTCTTAAATCAAGTTATTCTAAATCTGAAATGCTATAATTTTGCACTTTGAAACATAAAGAAAGGTGACATAGAGCAGGTGCCGTGAGAGACAAACATTATTGTGTGGGATGAGTGAACTATGTCCCACAATGAGGGAGCTGAGGCTCTGGACAGGTGATTCAGTACATTAGAAGCAGTAACTGTCTGATGGATGGAGTGATAAAGCTGCTGACTGGTGACTTCAGACAGACCTTACCAGTATTACCACAAAAGGACACGTCCTGATGAGGTGAAGGACTATCCTAAATCAACCTTATTAAGATCTAAAATCTAAGTCCTATCCTTGAAAGTTAACATGTGTGTCCATCTTCTAGAAATCTTGAGAGCAGATAAGTTTTCCAACTTGCTTATTAAAATAGGGTGATAGCAAGATGTTTGAGAAAGATGAGAGAATAGATATTCCTTCCAACCTTTGACTTATTGTAAAGGGATCTGGACAGGTAATTGTCATGATATTCCCTACCAGTTGTCAGAATAGAGGTGATTGCACTCCTTGATAAGAGAGCTATTCCTAATTCTACAAATGTCTTATCTGATAGTATAACAACACCCTAGTAGAGAAGTTGAAAACTGAGAATATAAGGTATGCGTCAGTGGACTCTGTGGTAGAGGTTGAGGATGCTAGACTTTATCCTGTAGTGTTGCTTCATACGCTTTGCCACCATGAGCACGACCTCATGTCCTCTGCCTTAAGAAAGCACTAAAATAATTTTATTGCGCAACATTAACTCTCCAAAGCTGTGCAATGGAACTAGGCTGCAGATGAAGTCTTTGTTCATGCAAATCTTTGAATCCATAATACCAGGAGTTGGCCTAGGAGAACTTGTCTTTATCCCCTGCATTCCTTTGATCCTATCATATTACCACTTTATTTTCAAAACTTCTGCATTTTTTAATAAAGATCTCTATGTTATGACTATTGATAAGGCACATAGGCAAACTTTGATAGTGGCTAGCATAAATCTGATAGGTGACTTTTCCCAAGGCCAGTTATGTGTGACTTGCCCAAGCATCAGCTTCCCTGAAAGCTTAGTCATCCTCCAGCCTAAAAACCAGGAATGTGGTTTCTTGGAAGTCCTCAGTGCTTAACTGGAGGTAAATATTCAACATTCAACAATTAAACAAATTAGTTGCCTGGCTATTTATATACATATGCTATGGTAAAGATAGGAACAAAGAGCTTTGTACCAACTGCATGACAATTAAAATATATTATATGACTATCTATATCTATTAAAGAGCAAAATTAAACATATATTAGAACTTTTGATCTTACTAAATTATTTGATTTAAAAATTGCAAAAAAGGTTGAACTTTTAGATACAAAACAATTAAGAAAACCTTATTTTTACACTGTATAAAAGCACGGATATTTGGCTGCTAGTTAGTAATATACATCAATTCAAGGTTAATAATAATAAAAAATATATTATAGGCTTTGAGTCAAGGCTTCATATAAACTAGAATAAAGCCCAATAGAGCCCACTTCAAGCCTCAACTGGGGATGACAATTGCTTTGCATGGGCTCCAAGAGTTGATTGGACTGGAAGAGGATATCTGTCTCATTAAAGAAGTTTTAACTTTGAAGATAAACTTAGTCAAAGCTGAAAGGTTTGTTTATTGTACTTGCAAGTAGTGTGAATGTAATTTTGGCATGGGCATCATTGGAGAGGTTCTCCTTGTGCTTGAATTCGAAGTAATATTTAAAGTGCTCAAAAGTCATGTTGTTAAAACTATCTCACCAATATAATTATTACCAGTGTAGCATGCGCTGTGAAAATACCTCAAGATAATGTGAGAGGGGACATATTAGTAGTGTCACTTCAGAGATCATATATAATTACATCTTTCTCAATGGTGTCCTTGAATTTGAGCTTATAGGGCGATGGCAATAGTAGTAGGTTCACTAATGATATGTAGGACTTTTAAGGCAGGAATGGAGTTTGTAACTTTAATAAGTGATAATTAGAGTCATGAATCATGGAGGATGGTGACGACTTCCTTCTTTACACTCTTTCCTAACTTATCATTGGCAACTTTTTACACTTGTTCAAAAGAATGAAGGAAATTTTCTGGGACTGAATATCTTGACACCTTTATAAGCAATATGGATAACTAGTTAAGCATTTTTCCATAATGATAAATGGCCAGTGAGGCATAACCTTCTTGACCAAGCGCCCATCAAAGCAACATTTAGTAAGATTCTTATCATAGAAAATTGTGTTTTTAGGGTTTTTTGCGCTCTGGTTCATGGCATCATCACCAATAAGATGTTCATCATTGGTGAAAGTAAAGTAGGAGGGAGTCATGTGATAACTGGCAACACAGGAAAAGTGGTGCCAAGTTCAATTTAAAGTATTCAAGTAATCTTGGTTGACATTTTTAGTTTAAGTTTAAGGAGAAGTTTACCCCCAGAAGATGACAATGCTAGAACTCAAGAGTTCTTTGATGTCTGTGAGGCTTTGATCTAGGGCTTTTGGAAGCTCGATAGTTTGGACCTGAGAGTTCTATGGCATCAGGCGTTTGGTTCAGGTGGCAGTTAGTGACTTGACTAAGGTTTTGAATTCTAACTGAGTTTACTTTAGTAAGTGTAAGTGAAAGGGTTGGAATTCAAGTGATGAAGAATAAGGCACTCATGACACACATGTTGGCAAAATGGGGTGGCAACTGTAACAAGAGCAGGCCAATCAATGACTACAAATGGCTTCTATGGAAGAGCGGGGTCTTAGGAAGAGGCAAAGACATGGTGGAAATCGAATTATAAAGCTTAAGGTTGTGGCGTCATGACTCTACCAAGCTGAGTGCCTCAGTCAACAAAACAATGCCAAGAAGGTAAGCAGGTACCAGATTGATGTAAGGTTGTGCAGAATGGTCACGGGAAGCGTCAAGAGATAGTGACATGGTGACATTAGTCTAGGCCATAGCATTAAGGTTGAACTTGTCAGTCCTATTGGACCAGTTGGTTACCTCCCCACCTATGACAATTGATTGTTGAGAATTGGTGTGCTTTTGAAGATAGGCTGACATATTATTTAAAATGACCAAAATGTTTGAGACTTGATTGAATAGTTTTGGTTTTTTAAAATAAAAAGGTGGTCAAAATCTCTGTTTGAATTAATAGCTGGGTTATTTCAAGGCCTACATAGTTAGCTAATCATTACCATCTTGAGTCATTTGAGTGGGTAGATAATTTTGGCTCCTAATTGCAAAGAAATATTGCCTAAATTGTTAGTAATTAAAAAATCTATAAAATAGTAAGATTTTTAAGTTATTAAAGAAAGCTAAGTGGGTGAGGAGCCTTTACTATTGAATGGTCCAAACTCAACTTTGGAACAGTGATAAGCCTTGGTGAAAGGAGGTATGTCATGACATTATTTTTTTTGGCAATCCCACATAATTCTTCATGATCCTTAAGGGTGAGACAGAGGTAAGCATCTCATTGATGGAGACCCTTGGTTTGGCTTGTCCAAAAATTTAATCGCAATTTTGGTGGGCCTTAATAATAGTAAGTGAATTAAAATCAGGATCATCATTGCTATTATCATATGAGTTTTGAGGGTAGTAGGTTTGTAAATAACATAATGACTTGCATTTAGTCAACTCGTATAAGAGCTCAATTTGGATTTGAAAGTAGAGCTAATTTCCTTCTTCAGATTATTACTCCGCCAGATTATGTGCGCTAATTCTTCATCAGAAATGAGCCCAAGTCTGGTCAACTTGTTCCAGATGTTATCTGACATAGGGTAGGTTTGCCGGCGCTTCCTTTATAGCTGCTCCAATCTTCAAATAAAAATTATTACTAATTTTATACATAGCGTTATATATCATACTTATTATTTCTTTTACCACATAGTCCTTTTTTAAGTATATAAATAGCTTCTGTAATTCTGTTGGTGGCATCTTCAGCATAATGTTTAACAAATAAAAACTTCTCTTCATTATAGCATACATTGCGCAACCATTCTATATCAAATTTTACTTTCTTACATTTCTCCATCCATTAGTTTAATTGGTCCATTACTTAGGAAGTTCATAACATTTTTTAATATCCTTTTAGGTCTGAGTTCAGTCAAGTTGCCAGCAATATATAATCCATGTCTTCAAGATAGAGGGCATCTCTTTATTCTTCTTCACCCTGTTTTCTTTTAAAAGGATCCATTAGTGTGACACATACTCTTGGTATTACTGGAATGACTCATCTTTGTGAAGGTACATATTAACTGGATAGCCTCATAAGTTGTCCAAATTTCGGTATGCCCACATCATCCAGCTTCACTAGATTATATAATCTGTTTTACTCACTTGGGAAAAAGCCCTTTAGTTGATGTGGGAGTTATCACTTTAAAGATATTGATTGTTTGGTGATTTCTCATTTAACAAATATTATCTAAACCACTGGGATTTGATTCTGACAGATAACTAATGTTTCATTGGGGAGGATCCCTGACAATAAATAAGTTGTTTTATTAACTTAACTATTAATAAATCAAATAACCGTAAATGAGTCATTCAGAGTTTGTTATCAATTGATTTAGGGTTCATTATAGTTGCTGGGCTTTGACAGCGCTTTTATTGAAAGAAACTTATGGGTTAACCTTTTAGGCAATGCGACCTGCTGTTAATAAGTAAAGATCCCATAGCCATGCAGGTTGCTGGCTTGATGGAGTTAATTTGCTAGTTTGGATGAGGGCGTTGGGACATGCTACCTTCAAATCCATCCATGGTGGATCATTACCAAGTTGTTGGTGGATACTGACTATGTGAATGGATGAGCAGAATCTTCATCTGTCATTACCAATTTGTGGAGGGCTAATTCATTGGCGGCAACAGCCATTTCCAAATGGGGCCTAACAGAAGAGTTGGGTGCTAAATTACCTATATATTTTTATCAATTTTATTATATAAAAAAGAACTAAAGAGATTATATAAGAACAAATAAAGACATTTTTATAGGGTTTTCTTTAGACATTATTTCCTTTAAATAATTGTCTGGCATTCTCTGTGGCTCCTGCAACAAGAGAGGAATGAAGAAGCTCTCTTAAAAACCGCTGAAACTATTGACACTAGGTAATTAATATTGTGATCCATACGTTGCCAACTCTATAGAAAGAGTTAAAAGAGTAAAATTTCATTTGTTTTCTGGAATAATTCAAATCCCTTGTAACCACAAAACCTAATGATAATATGTTATGTTCCAGTGCAAGGATAACTCAAGCACCTCAAAGTGGATAAAAGGAAGTTTGCCAGCACTTGTCCCAAGGAGAAACCTAAGCAGAAGAGATACCTTTGCTTGTGATAAATCTCAGTCGTATACCAGCCTTCTTACTAATATCACCCACTTATACATAGCATAATATTGTCAAGATATATTATATGAACAGTTATTGATTGCAAACATCATATCCTGTACTTTAGACTTAAGAATTTACAGTTAGTACTCACTACAGGAGGTAGTTTGAAACCTAGGTTTAAAGTCTACAGAAGTAACTAGCATTAAGCACCATAAAAATCCAGGTATTATGATTGTTAATAGCCAGTCCTATGAAGGCCATAAGATTATTAATACTAGTAGCATTCAGAGATACTTGTCTGACATTTGCTCTCTCAGCTGAAAAATAAGAATGATTTAGGTCAAATTTAGCTGAAAGGGGGAAATGGCGGCCATTTGCAATTTTCTGATGCTGTTAAGAACTATAATAATAATTTATATGATAATGTCGAGGCTATTGGCCAAAAAAACCCTGGCCAATTCATAGTGGAACCCCAAAATTGGGGAAACACCATTTTGCAACCTGCATGGGCAATAAAAAAAAATTTAATGGTTGGATTACTCTGACCACCCAACGGAACTTGGGGTGACCATTGGAAGGCACTTTCCCACCCACTACCAAGTCCTTCAATGCACCTATGTGGGACCCCCCTTTTATAGGCTTGGAGTGGGTCCCCCAAGATGAAAGAACTTTTTCAAACAGGGATTAGCTCAAGTTCATAAAATTGTTACCTCATGGGTACGTTTTGGCCAATTAAAATTCCCCCTCCATTGTTCTGCTAACCTGAAGTGAGTAACTGAGTTGTGATATGCTATTC
This sequence comes from Massospora cicadina, assembly GCA_022478985.1. Classification (NCBI taxonomy): domain Eukaryota; kingdom Fungi; phylum Entomophthoromycota; class Entomophthoromycetes; order Entomophthorales; family Entomophthoraceae; genus Massospora; species Massospora cicadina. The sequence goes on from JAKSZP010011991.1 coordinate 139,129, forward strand.
CCCCATATTACCTAATTTGGACTAGGGTAAGCTATTCTGAACATATCCTCAAATTCCCCTTAACCCTAAAATACATTAAATACTGAATGGTCAGATGTTAAGGGGGTCGTTTTTCACTTTTTATTGCACTAATACTAAAATTTATAAAAATCCAATTTTTATTAGTGCTTTATATTTAATTTATTTAAAACTTTGTGGAATCCAGCATGTGTCAAGCACCAGCGGACAAGAATCGGCTGGATTCCTACAAAATGGTGCTCACCACATGGGACCCTTTATAACCAGAATAGTTGCTCTTAGAAGCAACTTGTCAGCGCCCTATCCCATCTTGAAGAGCTGGAGCAGCGTCCTTTAATACTCCCTCTAAAAGACAAATACACCTTTGGCGAAGGAAGCATTGCCATGTTTTTGTATGTTTATAAGCTTCCATGCATGGCACAACTGATAAGCATAAAGCTCAACACATCCTTCCTTGTTTAAGCCGCCTAGCTCAAGGGAGAATAGTGCCTTACCTGGACCCTTCGCACACTTGGGCAGAGGTGAAGGAGGCTCTTTTGCCACAATCTGGATCAAAGCAGAGTCTACTCAGGGAAAAACAGACCTTTATGCGCCTTAGCATATTTGAGGGTGAACCTCTCCTTGCCTTTGCTAAACGATTTTACCTCACTGCGCAAAGGTTAACAACCTCTAACATGTTCACCCTTGATGATGCTATCGCTGCCCTGTTAATTTGGTTAGCTTCTCAGCCCCTCTAGCCAGGCATATTATCTCAGTGAAACGCCATTTCAAAAATATCTGTGACCTAAAGGAGGCATTAGTGGATGTTGCTGATTTCCATTCATGTGCGTAACAACCAAGGAAGCTGAGGTGAACCCTCCAGCTCTCACTATTGAGGAGCTACCTCTAGTTGAACAGTTGGGAGTAAGCCCTCCTGTGCCTATCCTCCGTACAAAATCTGCTCCCTCTGTGCGACTTAAAAAAGGTTATCACTTCTTATTATGAATTCAAGCCCTGTAAGGTAGTAACAACCATCTATCCGCACAAACTCACTAAAGCTGCTGTGCCTACCCCTCCAGCTAAGCTGGTAAAAAGTACCCTAAGGCTATTTAATCTCCTTTGGCTATCTCTTCTACCTCCATTGCGGCCTTTTCAGTTGTTGAGAATACCCTTGGTGACAAATCTGAGGGGGGTTATAATGATGCTGGTTACTATATATTGGGAGCCCCCACAGAGGTAGATGTTCCTGATCATTTGATCGCTGGAGGAGTAGACAAGACCACCATTCCTGAGGAAACGTACCTCAGCCAAATTCTAGGGTGTCCAAAAGTGATTGACACTGCCAGCAATGGTGACCAATTCTTAACTGGCTTAATTTGACCCCTTCAGCGTGTTCATCCCATAAGATCCATCATGAATAACTACCCTGAGGCTGCTAACTCACCTCCACCTTACGGCTCAAAGAGGTCTTAGCTTTGTTGTCTAACTTTGGAGGAACGCTCACTAAGGTTGAAGTGGTCATTCAAAGGGTCTGAATACTGGCCATCCTAGACACTGGCTCCCCAGTCAACATGATCTCCAATAAGCTTATAAGAAAGATAAAGCTAGCGCCTGACTTGGAGTAAACGCAAGAATTAGAACCGCTGGCCCAACAATACTTGGGCTATTGGGGCATATTCTTCTCTTCACATTCGAGTTGGGAAGCTAATTTTTATCAGCCCCTGCTGCAGCTTTAGATAACAACGCATATGATATGCTCGTCAGCACTCGATCTATGATTGAGTATGAGGTAATAATCAACCTGAAGCAAGGTTACTTCTCTTTACTCAACTATGAAGTTCCGTTAGTCTTATCTAATAAAGAATCCAGATAACACGAATACTCTTGCCTGGTTGTATACCCCCGCTCAGCTATAACTTTGTATTATACCACTTCTGGGCGCAACAAAAAGAACTTGCCTAATTCAGTGGATTCTAGGGAAGGTATCCTTTTTTATGCTGTAGATGAGGTTGTGATTAAGCTTGGTGAACAACGAGTGTTTGACACAAAAGTCACGCTCCAAATCCCACGCCACTGTTTGTTGCACCTCGTTAGTATTGAGGTCATTAGTCCCTTGGAGCCTCGGGTATTGCCTGGAATTTTTGACCCAACTTACCAAAGGCCCATTGCTTTGCTATTGGGGAACCTCACCTCAAAGAACATAGTTGTAAAAACACCAGGAGATTGGCAGAGGCTTGTTAGTCCCTGTGGAGGATATTGAACAAATTCGCTCCATTGGTTCCATGATGGATATGGACCTACCAACGGATAATTTGGTGTGTACCTTAACCAATGTCCATATCTCGGATGAGCTGACCCCAGATGAGCTGGAAAAGTTCACACTCTTCTCGACGACTATAGTAACAAATTCTTTAAATCAATTAACGACTATGGCCACATGAAGGGCTGGTGCCACTCTATTGATGTGGGTGATGACCATCCCATTCAGTCAAAACCTTACCGCAAATTAAAAGTGGAAGAACAGCAAATGAGGACAGAGCTTCAGCAGTTACTAGACGCGGGGTTTCTAGTTCCTTCACAAATTCCCTGGTCTTCTCCTCTCCTGCTAATAAAAAGAAAAACGGATGTCATCAGATAGTCAAGGATTAACGCAAGTTAAATAACCTCACAAAAAAGGATACCTATCAATTCCCTCACATTGATAACGCCTTGCCCAACTCTCTGGCTCTAATGCCTTTTCTGCCAAGGACTTGACTAGTGGATATTGGCAATGAATCTCTCCCCCTGAGGACCAGGAGAAATGTGCTCTCATTTGTAGTGAGGTTCTCTTCCAACCAACCAGATTACCTCAAGGGTTAATCAACACACCTGCAACTTTCCAGCGTGCAATGGACCATATCATGTAGGACTTTAAAGTTAAGTTGCTTCATCGTTTACCTTGATGACATCATTGTATTTCGAAAAAACTCAACGAGGTTCTTGATCACCTGAAGGAGGTGTTTCAACAATTACATAAATCAAACATCAAGTTAAAGCCCTCCAAATGTACTTCTTTTAAAAGAAACTGTATTTCCTTGGCCATTTCATATCTCAAAAAGGAATTAAACCAATCTAAGATAAAGTTGAATCCATCTCAAAAATGCCTCACCCTAAGAATCTACGGGATATGCAGGTATTTCCAGGGATGATGGGATATTACCATCAATTCATCCCTGAGTTTGCCCAACTCAGCGAGCCTCTTTTCCGCCTATCAACCAAGAACCTTTTCTGGGGGTGCGGAACAGAAGGCTGCTTTTGAGATGATGAAGCAACTACTGCAACAAAGCCCTATCCTACGGCACATAGGTTATAATAAAGCCTTCATCTTATTCACTGACGCTTCAGATTATGCCGTTAAGGCCATCTTAACTCAATTGGATGAAAACGGTGTAGATCATCCTGTATCATATTTTAGTAAGATGCTTTCAAAGGCTGACGTAGCTAAAGTGTAACGGAGAAAGAGCGCATTGCTGTTCTGTTAGCTGTAAAGCACTACCGCCCCTTCCTATATGGAACTACATTCACTGTGGTTACTGACCACACATCTCTAAAATGGTTAAAAATATGAAGGATTCTACTGGCCGGTTAGCTCGCTGGGCTCTCAAACTCCAACCTTATGACATGAATATTGAACACCGTGTGGAACCCATCACATGAATGTTGATGGATTGACTCAGCTACCAGTCCTTCACTTACATAATAGTGAAGCGGAGAGGCTACATGATCTCTTAATGACCCCCAATGACTGGGAAGATTAGGATGAGCCTGTACAGTAAATGTTAGCCTGACACTCACTTAACACCAAAGTGGAGAATGGGAAGTTGTATAAGCAGGTGGGAACTTCATTGCTGCCTTACCTTCAGCCCTCAGAGTGTGTACCTGCTATCCTAGAAGTTCAGTCCACTCTAAGTTATGTAGGGGCCAAGAAAACTTATGTTTGGATTAAATATCAATTTTATTTGGATGGAATGATGAAATCTATCATTGATTTATTGGAAGCCTTTCTTACTTGTAAGAAGCAGTACGAATTCAAGACTAGGTATCAGTATCATCCAACTACCCCACAACAACCTTCACACACCACTAGTCTAGAATTAGTAGGTCCCCTCCCTCAGACTACTAGTGGCAACCGATTTATCCTCATGCAATTGACCATTTCACTTGGTGGGTGGAAGACGTGGCCCTCCCTACTCAAATGGCCAAGGCCACAGCCACCATTTTACATTAAAATATTTTCTCTCAACATGGCTGTCCTCAAGTATTACTCTACAATAATAATAAAAACTACACCTCCAGAGTAGTAAAAATCCTGGCCACCTCCATGGGGGCTCAACAACTTTTCTCAGCTCTGTAAAATCCATCTACCAACGGGACTGTGGAGAGAGCCAATGGAACCTTGGTATCTATCCTACGCAAAATGGCCTCTTCTAATCCACTTCACTGGGATCAATATTTACCCAGCGCTCTGATGGCTAACCAGATTAGCTATCATCAGATCTTAAAAATTTCTCCATTTTGGGTCTTGTATGGGCGGGAACCTAGAATACCTGCTCTTCTAGAAAAAGATGTATTCTCCTCTAGAGTTGAGGAGCCTGAGAAAGTCATGCGCATATTAGTTTGGCATATAATCCAACTCCAATCTGAGGCTATGACTAATTTAGCTAAAAAGGTGACTAAGGAAGGGAAGGCTTCCAATGAGATCTGAACCCCCCTGCCTACATTTCAAGTTTCTGATATGGTGTTATAATATTATAACTGCATCACTCCTAGAAGCGGTAAGCTTGGATCAATATGGGAGTGTTCTTCACCATCACTTACAAAAGAGGAAATGAGTAATCCATCAAATATTTAGCTACAGATATAACCATCAATCATGTACATGGCCGTTTCCTCTGACTTTATTCTCCTTCCCCAACATCCTTAAAGGGGGTAATGTCGGACATTTGCCCTCTCAGCTAAAAAATAAGAATGTTTTAGGTCAAATTCAGCTAAAAAGTGGAAATGTCAGCCATTTGCAATTTTCTGATGCTAATAAGAACGATTTTTAATAATAATGTAATGATAATGTGGAGGATATTGGCCAAAAGACCCTGGCCAATTCACAGTGGGACCCCAAAATTGGGGAAACACCATTTTGCAACCTGCATGGGCAATAAACTAAAAATCAAATGGTTGGATTACTCTGACCACCCAACAGATCTTGGAGAAACCATCGGAAGGCACTCTCTTACCAACTACCAAGTCCTTCAACGCACCTATGTGGAATCCCCCTTTACTGGCTTAGTGGAGGTCCCCCAAGGTGCAAGAAATTTCTCAAATGGATTGGCTCAAGTTCATAATATTGTTACCTCATGGGTACTTTTTGGCCAATCAGAATTCCTCTTCCATCATTACACTAACCTGAAGCAGATACCCAAGTTGTGATACGCTATTCCACCATATTACCAAATTTGGACTAGGCTAAGCTATTCTGAACATATCCTCAAATTCCCCTCATTCTCAAAAATACTTTAAATACTGAATGATCATATGTCGAGGAATCATTTTCACTTTTTATTGCATTAATAATAAAATTTATAAAAATCCAATTTTTATTAGTGCTTTATATATAATTTATATATAAACTTTGTGGAACCCAGCATGTGTTAAGCACCAGCAGATAAGAATCGGCTGTATTTCTACAATACTCTTAGCACAAATATTTGTTGGAAAGACAATTAGGCTCTTTGGCCCTGCTTGATGGTCAATATTGACTTGTTTATAATGATACTTACCTAAATAAAGGTTCAACGGTCACAAGAGAACTTCCAAGTTAAAATAAATATGAATGAGTGAAAAGCTTTTTATCTATAATAATATTGATATTTTTCAAAGACTATTAAAACAAGAATAGAATATATGAGGGGAATATTCCAGGGTAATAACTGGAAGTAGATTAGGATAGTAAATCCTAATCTAGTATAGGGAAGCTAATAGATAAGGACATATAATTTGTATTGCTGGGTAGCATCAGGGCGAGGGTATTCTTATAGTAAGTCTTGACATTGTATGTTAGTATGACAATGATAAATAAATTATTTCTGATTAATTCTCATTATTCACGGAGTGCTGAGTAAACAATTTTTAAGAAAATTGTTTATTTGTAGATACAGTGATATTAATCATATGATACAATTTAACTGAATATTGACAATTTTTAATCTTAAGATCAATAAGTATGAATCAGTAAAAAAGTACTAAATAAAATAAATTGAGATCTATAAAAATAATAAAATAAAAAGGAGAAAAAAGTCAAGGCTTCACGTAAACTAGGAAAAGCCCAACAGCTACAATCTGTCATTATTATTGTAGTTTGATAGTGTTGCCAGCAAGTGAAAATCAAGTTGACCCATAATTTCCTTTCATTTACCAATAATGAGCTCAATGGGAAATTCTCACTCGACGATACATGCCAACCTGAGACCTCCCTAAGTTCAATCTCGCCTCCCATTCCTCTCCCCACAGTTCTTACACCAGACTTCCCTTCCTTTATCACCCATACAAAGATGTTTTAGACAAGAGCTTAGCTACCTTGCTCCCACCTCATTCATAATGACAGCTCTTTATTTGGTAAGACCTTAAAAGATAATAATTTCTTTATACTATTGCACTAAGGAAGAAGACATTTATTTGAATATATAGCTAAAAGATATTTTAGCAAAGGGTAAGATTATCAAAGAGTCCTCCACATTACTTCTCCCATTGTCTTTGTTCAGATAACAGACATACCTTGTAGCACTGTGCTAACTATGGGCATGTAACTAACGATACAATTCTAGACCTCTACCCCTTCCTCTAAAACAATCTATTGCTCAGGCATTAAAAATTCATGGGTTTCCTCTAATATTGATCTGTTGAACGCCTTAAAATAAGTAAGAGTCAAATATAGGCAGGGGCAGCTCACAACCATCCAGTTAAAACGATGAACTTTTTATTCAAAGTTAAGCTCTTTAATTTTGTTTAGCTCCTTGGCGAAAAAATAGCGCCTCATTGATAATGACCTAGGTGATTTTCATTTTCATGCACGGTGGCTACTATGAAAATATACTGATTAATCTATCCACCTATGAGAAAAATACAAAAGATCTGGAAGCAGTAAGGCTGCCCTTTTACAGTTCTGGTTTTTGTATAGCCCTCTAAACGTTGATTTGTGAGGAGGCGACCTTCTTAGGGAAGCTAGTTTTTGAAGATAGCTGTGCGTTTTTCCATGTAAATTTTAGGAGATCCAGTTAAAGCCCACCCCAACCAGCAGATATAATTCCGAAAAGATTTCTTGAAATGAATATTAGGATCTCTGATGCCAATAATAGGCCAATAGGCAGTTACATCCTTTCAAAGAATGGAAATGTCCCCTGAGTGTTGTTTCTTTAAAAATTAGCATACATGGGGAACATCCTTATCAAGTTATGGGTGGCCGCCGCTCTTCCTCAGAATATGTTGGTCCCAACCTCATGACAGCGGGATCCCTAAATCCCTATTATCATGGAATCCGCTAAAGAGTATATTACAAAAATTGGGGACATGTGCTGACTAGTGCACTTATTTTTCTCTGAATTTCAATTAAACCCCTAAAAAGGGAAAAAATGCCACGCCTAAATTAGAAAAAAAATCCTAAAGAAATAGAGCAAAAATTCCTCAGACATGACAGTGCAAGTTTTATCAAGCGGATAAATCAATAAAGGAAAAAACTCCAACACCCAAAAATTAAAAAAGGTTTACCAAGTCAAAACGTCAGGCGAGCCATCCACTATAGCTAATTCTGGAGGCCCAATCAAATAACGGACGACTTGCAAGAAATAATTGATATCTTCTGATGCTATATGAATATTTTCCAGTGGATCTATTATCATACTAGTTCGTGAGCCCCTTCCACCTAGTTTATGCTATAAAAGCCCAGAGCTTTGCCTACAGTAAAGTGCTGGATTATTTTGTAATTCCTTGATAAGACAGTAGATTCTAAAATCCAATCAGACCAATTTTACATTTTAATAAGTTTAAAAACCCTGTCTCCCTTAACAAAACTCCATGACTGATGAAAAGTACAAACTCTCTGTTCTCCATTTTAAGTGGTTCCTTCTTCTTGTTAGCTTTATCTCTGGCCTCATTTTCTGGAGGAAACTAATGGGTCCACCCTGGGGAATTGGTCCATCAACCCGCTTCCCAAGGATATGTGGGCAATGATCCCCGCCTGAACACCACCAAGATCAAATTAAGATCTAACTGGGTCAAGCCCTAATTAAAGTGAATACCGCAATGGAGTGAAACTCTAAGGATGATTCAACAGATTTGAAAACAGGTATTAGTTGACCCACCCCACTATCAGGTGTTTTCACAGATTAACTCTAACGCCAAATACAAAAAAGAACAATTGCTGATAACTATTTCATCTGAAACCTTTGTTAACCTACAACTTAAGTGACATGGGCAAAATATTGCCAGTCAACAGCCTGATAGTCAGGACTGGACTAATGTTAATCAATTAGTGTATTCTACACCTTTCCACTAGCAGATCTTATTCTTGCATCCTCAGAACAGCGATGCTGTGCGGGCTATAATTCTATTTTGGGTATTGGAAAGCCCCCAATAGAAGCCAAGTCTTTCCTTAGCACGCCATATGTATGACATAATAACCCAACCACTTAATACAGAGGTGATATCAATGGCCGCATACCTGTTGATCCTGGGTTTAATAAACATCCAAAAGGAGTCTATACAGACTCATAAGCGCCCTCCTGACATGCTGGTCATGGATTACGCTTATAAGAACCATATAACAAGTTCACCTAGCCTGGGAAGCACAACTGACCTCCCCCTTCAAACGTTTGAGCTTGCAATGTGACAGTAATTGGACTACCTCCTATCCCTCAAGTGAGATATCCTGGCATGTAGTGTGGTGCTAGGTAAACTGTGCTTAAAAACCACCAAAAGCTAGTATGGAGACCTATGAGGCACAACAATACTGGACCATCTTGATTCCCTGCAAAGAGAGGGAAAAAATGGGCTTCAGTACTCTACCAGAATTCCCACCTAGGTGAGGCCCCTCCCTCTCTCTTCACAAACATCTCATCAATGTTGGCCACACCAGCATTGAGACCTCATCTTATATACACCTTATACCTCCAGTGGGCCCTCGCTTAAGTTTAAATGACTCTATCAAAACATTCCAACAAATTTTTGACTCCCTCCAGATCCAGGATGATGTTTTCATTGCCGCCTTCTGGGCCTCTCTTAACCATGGGGCAATCTCAAACAAGGTATGGTATAACTGGCCTCAGACCCTGTAAGGAGCATACAGGCTGCTCACTAATTAAAGCTGGACACACGTACAAATGGAATAGAAAACTGACTCTTCCAAGACCCTATCACTGGTCCAGTAGACCACCTCCGCCCTCCCACAATGAAGGCGTACTTATGCTAATGGATGGTAAAGGGGAGTTATCCTGAGGGGATGATCAGGAATCAGACAAGACCATTAACGGCGCACCAAAGCTTAACTGCTAGACAGTACCGCCCTATGATCCACCACAGACACTGGAAGTACTTGACCTCACCCCCTTTGCCTCCGCACAGCCCCAAGTCAGCAGATAATTTTAGTTAGAAACACCTGCACCCATGAACTAGAATACACAATCAAACCCCACGTAGGATGGCCAGTCATCTCCACAATCAATCAGGTGTTATGACATCCTTCACAGCTCCCCCAGGATTCCAATGGTGCAGCATGACCCTAAGGGGCCCAATATCGTGAACCTCATAGGCAACATAGCAAATAGAACCCCAGGTACACTTTTCATCTCGCTTAACCCAGAGGCCCTATGGTATCCCAACTCAGCTAAAAATGATAGAACAAATCAAATAAGAACGCTAACATAATTCGACCATCAAAAATCTTGACCATGTAAGCCCAACAACAGACCCCACTGACCTCACTCTGTCCCCTCTGTCCTACGCCTGCGTTGTGGCAATGCCCTCCCAATTCCTGACAAAATCCTATGATCAAGACAAGTCAGTCAAGGAAATAGATATCAAACCTGGCATATGTGACATTAATTGCTTCTATAATCAAAATCACGCCTACTACAATTTTTTGCTATATAAATTTGGTAAGATCAAAACAGGTGACAATCAATGCCTTAGCGGGCGCTGGTGTAAGTCCTGGGGACCAGCCCCTACAACTGGATAGGGAGCAGCATCCCTTTTGGACTAAAAGGGGGCCAAAGGCCCAAGTGGCCCCCATGTTGCAGTTGAGTAAGCTGGAGTATGTGGTTAATGAGCGCTGGGTGACTGCCCTTTCTCCTAGAGATATTCAGATCTCTCCCATCCCCCCCTCCCCAACCCTGGTAAAATTAATAGAGGGGACCTGCCAGGAGATTATGCAGGCCAGGGGCCATGGGCGGGCCCCTAAAACCCCTCACTAACCAGGGGAAACTTACCAAAATTTTGAAGAAACAACCAGTGCTGGTATCAGAGCCCAGTCTGCAAATTCTGGGCTAACAGAGCCAGTCTGGACTGGGTGGGTCTGAAAATCAGATCAGAACTCGATTCAGGTTGCGAACCAGGTTACAAGTGACTTGGACCAGTTGCCCCTAACCCCAAGAACGGATCTAGGAAACTCAGATCGCATAGATGATCAAATTGAGAGTTCAGACTAGGTTGTGGATGACGAGCACCAAGGCCACAGCCCCCTGGAATGAATCCAGGAAATCCCAACCCGCGTGAGCAGCCCAACTCAAATGGTCAAGACTGGATCAGTACCATTGACTTGGTCTGGCCCCAAAAATTTGGGAAAATCTGCAAAAGTTTCTTTGATTTTTGCCAAGATTTTGGCATCCCTACACCCCCACCCACCGCCAACAAAACCCCATTGCCGATCCCCAATCACCCAATCCCTCAGAATCCCCACTATGCAATTCTCCCAATACTTAAGGCAACTGCCCTGCCAATGGGCAGTTTTTGGTTCATTCTCTATTCTTCCCACGCTTTGCGCTAAAATAAAGCCAAATACCCAAACGCCTTGTCACAGACTCACACTGTTTGCTTTTCTTCAAAACTCCGCCAATCAATCCAGCAAAGTTTGCCATCACCCAATAATCCTCCCAATGATCACTGAATGGGTCATCTGGTCACTCAACCCCACCATGTGGCGGTGGATTGTATCTGAGGAAAACCGCCTTGTTCTTGATGATGGAGTCTATTCTCCATCTGTTTTCACATACTAGTCTTATGTAAACCCATCCATTCAATTTGCCGTTGTGATTCCTGAGACCGCCCCCCATTGGAGCAGCCTCAGAGCTCCCCCGCCCCAATGCCCACAAGTTCAGCCCCCACCCCTGGCTCATCCGCAGCTAATCCCACCCACCTGGGGGCTCTGGAGCCCCCACCCAGGGGGCTCTCCCCTAATGCTCATCACAGGTCCATTTTCCCCTCTGATGGCACCCCTGCCTGCGTGGTGGGCCCTGTGCCGCCCCTCCCTGGTGCACAGGCTCACTTGCTAGTAACCAAAGGCCAGCAACTGCGAACCCTGGAGGAGTCATCATCCTCCCTGCCTCTCCTTCCCTTGGGGGTTGCCCCCCAAGACTCGCGGTTGCCCCCATTGCAACCATCTGGTTTGCCTTGGGGGCCTTCAGTACATTTATAAACATTTGCTTTACTCATGTCCCCACTAGATCCCCCCTTCTTCTAGTCGCATGGACCGCTGTGCCCTTGGCATTCTGGGCTCTCCACTGGGTGCTCACACACCCCGACTGGGAGCCCAGTCTAATTCTTATCAGCTGCTTCCATGACATAATGAACTGACCATTAACCTCGGCCTTCTCCACCCTCCTTGCTGGCACAGGCGAAGTGTTGGCCTATGCCCTTACCCTAAACGTGCTCTCTCTTTGCGACCTGGCCTTCTCCTGCTGGTCAGCTGCCTCCTTCATCTGAGCGTGCTGCCAGTTTGCGTTGACCTGGTCCCCACCCCGCTGAGCCCTGGTGACAAGTGTCACCCCATCAGTCAACATGATAGGGTTGGGAGTCCCCCCTATTCCTTCTGACGAGGTGGCTGACCAAATCCTGGGTGTTCTGGTAGAACTTCAGGTGCACTTCACCGCTGATGGGGGGAAATATCCTCTTCCCTCTGATGCCCAGCAGAGCATAGCTCTCCTCGACGCCCTAGACAGGGATGCCTACCAATAGGTCAGGGGAGTGCTCCACTCTGCTGCTAAGTCTGGGAACCCCACCATCTTACTGGCGATGGTTACTTCAGCGGTCCAGGCCCCTGAGTCTAGACTGGCGCGCCTCCTCTGTCTCTTCACACTAGGGCAGACAGCCATGGACCTACCCTCCCTTATCAAAGCCTTCACGGTCCTGGCCCCCATGGTGTCCATCCCTCCTGAAATCGCCATCTTCGCCTTCTGAGCTGCCTTGGACCCCACTGCAGCCGCCCATGCATCTTAGGACCCCCTCCTCAGGTCCTTAAAAGTTGCATACTCTGTGGCCGTGCAATTGGGGCCAGGCTTTTCCATACCCCTGCATGTGCTGTCGCAGCTCTTGAGGTGCCGCGTGCCACCCCTCTCCCCCTGCCAGTGGTCGCGGCCAAGAGAAGCGCCCCCCCCCCCCCCCCCTCTCTCCGCCCTCTGCTCCCCCTCTGTTCCCACCTTGGGTACCCTCCCCTCAGAAGAGCCCCTGCCTGATGCACCCCTTGCTCTCACCCCGGATCAGGAGAGTGGGTCCTCGATCTCCCAGGGTTTAGAGACTGCCCATCCTGACGCTAACACCCCCCAGTTAACTCAGAGGCCCCCCTTGGAGAGTGTAGTGGGCATATGCATCAACCCTCGCTGCCCCATTTGGGACAAGGATGAAGCAGAAACCCCTCCCCAGTTACAGACCAGCCCGGCGCCTCTTGGTCAATCTCTTCTGATGATGGGTCATGCCCCCTCCTTGGCTGCCCTCTCTCTCGCCCACCCCAATAAAGAGGATCAAGCTTACTTCTTGTTCCCTATCTCTTTCCCCTCAGAGTCAGGTGAATTTACCGTGCAAGCCCTTCTTGACACTGGAGCTGCAGGAAACTTCATTTACCTCAGTGTGGTGCATTCCTTGGATCTGGTGATGGAAGAAACCTCATCAGTTCTGGGCGCCTCATCAGAACCTAAGAAGTCTTACCACGTCTGACGCCCTTTGCACTTCTCTGTTCACAACTTTGGTTTCAGTGACCACTTCTCAGCAGTACATGACTTGCTCTACCCCGTGATCTTGGGGGTGAGTTGGTGGCGGCGACAGCAGGTATATACTAATCTTGCAAATAACTCCTTGTTGTTCTCAAACCTCAAGTTGAGTGGAGAGTTTCCCTTGTTGAAAACCCTCCCCCTTGACACATCCCTTGGCTCTATTCCCCCCGGATCCCACTCCTATTGACCTCTCTTTAGACTTCACACCCTTCCTAACCTCCTATAAGTCCATCTTTGACATGTCGCTGGCTTCCAAGCTCCCCCTACACTACAAATATGACCTAACGTTTCAGCTGATGGTCGATCTAGTCAAGATCAACTGCCCCTCTACCCTTACACTGAGGATTAGGAAAAGGCCTTGTGGACTTGGCTAGACGAGATGTTAGAAAGGGTTGGCTTATCAAGAAATCTTCACCTGTCGCCTCTCCCATAGTTTTCGCTTGGAAAGCAGATGGCACCCTGCGCCCTTGCGTCGACTATGGCCACCTCAACAACATCACCATCCCTGACCCCTACCCATTGCCCTTAGAGAAAACCATCGCCCAAGCCATCACCAAAGCCTGGATCTTCTCAAAGTTGGATCTGGTGAGCGCCTTTAACCAGGTGAGGGTGGCGAGAGGACAAGAAGTGGCTCACAGCTATCTGCACCTGTGGGCTTTTCAATTCAGAGTGATGCCCTTTGGACTAAAGAACACTCCGGCCACCTTTCAATGCCTCATCGATGATGTGCTTGGGGACCTGCGCTTCTCATGCGCTGTAGCCTACACTGATGATATTCTGATCCACTCCCCTACCCTAGAGCAACATGCCAAAAATATAGAAGCAGTGGTGGCAGCCCTCCACATAGCAGGGCTCTTCGTAAAATCCTCAAAATGCGAATTTTTCTGGGATGAAATGACCTTCTTAGGTAACCTCGTCCTGAAGGATGGATATGCTGTTCCCCCCTCTAAGCTTGAGGTGATCAGTCTTGGCCTACCCCTACTACACAGAAAAAACTTCGAAGATTCTTTGGCACCATCACCTTCCTAAAAAAATTCTCCCCAATCCTCGCTTAACTGGCGACACCCCTTTACCCCCTCACTGGGAAGAACGCCCCCTTCAGGTGGTCCTCGGAATGCCAGCAGGCCTTCAAGTCTATCAAGGAGGTTTTCCTCACCGCCCCAGTCCTGCGGCATACTGACACCTCCCGCCCCTTCATTGTAGCCTGTGACGCCTCATCAGTGGCAGTGGGCGCCGTGCTGCTACAGAAGCATGAGGTGGTTGAGCACCCAGTGGCCTACTACTCCCAAAAAATTCACTTCCACAGAGCAAGCATGGCCAATATATGACAAGGAGCTAGCGGCAGTGGCATGGTCACTCACACACTGGCAATACCTCCTATAGGGATCAGCATGAAATTACCATTTGGACTTACCATAAGGCATTACTATACTACCGCAAACCCCAGAAGTTGGGGCACTGGCAGACTCGCACATACCAGGACCTATGTGGGTTTCATTTTAAATATGAAGTCATAAAAGGCCCCCTGAATGTGTTGCCAGACATGCTCAGCTGGAACCCATCTCTATCACCCAATGGTGGAGAGGACCTGCTAGAGCTTACTACTGTATTGCCCCCCTCCCAAATCCTCTCCTTGGCCCCTCCAACGGTAGCTTTTGCTGACCTTGCCCCCAACGCCCCGCTCCTCCTCCGCGTCCTTGCTGCCCAGACCTGTTGCCCCAAAGGGTTGGAGCTTTATACTGACTTAGAGTCTTCGAGTTGGAAGAGAGCCCCATACACCCTGCAGGAGGGGACCATCTGGTTCTGCGATTAGTTTGGGTCCCTCCATCTCTACGCAATTGTGTTATCAAGGAACACCATGTCCCCCAGACTGTTGGGCACCCCTGCATCAAGAAGTGTGCCGATCTCATAAATAGAACTTATAATTGGCCAGGGTCCTCAAAGGACATCCCCTCCCGGATCTCCCACTGTATCACCTGCACCTGGGCAAAATTGGACTGTTCTGGGAAGAAGGGGTTGCTACACCCCCTGCAGCAAGCGGAAGACCCGTGGCCCTCAGTCTCAGTAGACTTCATCGTGGAGCTCCCCCCCTCTAATGGCTCAGATGCTATCATGGTAGTCATTGATTGATTCACCAAGTTCGCGCTCTTCATCCCCTGCCTCTCCTCTATCACCACGGTGGAAACCGCAAATTTATTTGTCAACCATGTCTTTTCCATGTTTGGTCTCCCCATAGAGATAGTGAGCGACAGGGGAACCCAGTTCACCGCCCGGTTCTGGGAGGAGTTGCTAACCCTCCTCAGCATCAAGCCCTGCAGATCTACGGCCTACCACCCCCAGTCCGATGGGCAGACTGAGCGGGTAAACAGGTACTGGAGCAGTACCTGCGCTGTTATGCGACAGCCTCACAGGACATTTGGGCCAAGGACCTGCCCCTTGCACAGTTTGCATATAACAATTCACTCCACTCCTCGACCAACCTCTCCACTTTTGAGGCCACCCTAGGTTACAACCTCTCCTTCCAGATTGGCCCCCAGCTCTCCTCAGCAGCCCCTGCAGCCAAAAAACCGTGTGTGTGCACTCCACGAGACACACAACTTGGTTTGTGAACATTTGACAAAGTCCATTGAGGATTACAAAAAGTTGAGTGACCAGAAGCGCCTCCCTGGACATGAGATCAAAGTTGGCACCCTCGTTATGCTGGACACCTGCAATCTTCCCTTAAAAGCCCCTCACCCAGAAACTCACAGCCAAACGCTCTGGCCCCTTCGAGGTAGAGAAGGACTTAGACAATGGAGCCTATCATTTGAAGCTGCCTGCTCACTGAAAAGCAGCATAACATCTTCCACACCTCCCTCCTGACCCCCCTCAAAGGGGAAAGGCCAACATCACCAGAGCCAATCCCCGTTGGGGAATCCCAGGAAGTGGAGGTGGAGGCTAACCTGGCTTCCTGGAGGTCCCTCAAATCCGTTCAATACCTGGTTGCCTGAAAAGGTTACCCCTCATACAAGAACAGCTGGGTGAGTGCATGCGACTGCGCAAATTGCAAGGACCTGATAGAGGAATTCCACAACTCCCACCCAGCAGCCCCCATTCGCTCAAAAGATCGCAGCCATCCTGTCCATAAAGCTCCCAGAGAGGCACAAGAACTATGCCCTGGTCCATGCCCCAGGTGGGGGCCTCCTCCCTGTTGAAAAAGGAAAGGGTAGTGTAAGTCCTGGGGACCAGCCCCTACAACTGGATAGGGAGCAGCATCCCTTTCAGACCAAAAGGGGGCCAAAGGCCCAAGTGGCCCCCCTGTCACAGTTAAGCGACCTAGCGCATGTGGGTGATGAGCGCTGGGTGACTACCCTTCCTCCTAGAGATAGTCAGATCTCTCCCGTCCCCCCTCCCCAACCCTGGTAAAATTAATACACACACACACACACACACACACACACACACACACACACACACACACACAGAGGGGACCTGCCAGGAGATTATGCAGGCCAGGGGCCATGGGCGGCCCCTAAAACCCCTCACTCACCAGGGGAAACTTACCAAAATTTTGAAGAAACAGCCAGTGCTGGTATCAGAGCCTGGTCTGTAAATTCTGGGCTAATGGAGCCGGTCTGGACTGTGCAGGTCTGAAAATCAGATCAGAACTCGATTCAGGTTGTGAACCAGGTTACAAGTGACTCGAACCAGTTGCCCCTACCCCCAGAACAGATCTGGGAAGTTTGGATTGTGTAGACAATCAAATTGAGAGTTTGGACCAGGTTGTGGATGACTGAGCACCAAGGCCACAGCCCCCTGTAATGAATCCAGGAAATCCAAACCGCGTGAGCAGCCTGACTCAAATGGTCAAGACTGGATCAGTACCATTGACTTGGTCTGGCCCCAAAATTTGGGAAAATCTGCAAAATATTTTGATTTACCCAGGATTTTGGGCATCCCTCCACTCTCACCTACCAGCCAACCAAACCCCATCGCCGATCCCCAATCGCCCAATCCCTCAGCATCCCCACTATTTGATTCCCCCAATACTTAAGGCAACTTCCCTGCCAATGTGCAGTTGTCAGTTCATTCTCTATTCTTCCTGCGCTTTGTGCTAAAATAAAGCCAAATACCCAATCGCCTTGTCACAGACTCACACTGTTTGCTTTTCTTCAAAATTCCGCCGATCAATCCAGAAAAGTGTGCCACCACCCAATAATCCTCCCAATGATCACTGAATGGGTCATCTGGTCACTCAACCCCACCATGTGGCGGTGGATCGTATCCATGGCAAACCGCCTTGTTCATAATGATGGAGTCAATTCTCCATCCATTTTTGCATACCTGTCTAACGCAAACCCATCCATTCAATTTGACGTTAGGATTCCTGTGACCGCTTTCCCATCAAAGCAGCCTCAGGGCGCCCCGCCCTGATGCCCACAAATTTTGGCCCACACCTGGCTCGTCTGCTGCTAATCCCACCCACCTGGGGGGCTCCGGAGCTCCCTGCCCAAGGGGGGGCTCTCCCCTAATGCTCGTCGCAAGTCCGTTTTCCCCTCTGATGGCACCCCTGCCCGTGCAGTGGGCCCTGTGCCGCCCCTCCCTGGCGCACAGGCTCACTTGCTAGTAATTAAAGGCCATCAACCATGAATCCTGGAGGTGTCGTCATCCTCCCTGCCTCTCCTGCCTGGGGTTGCCCCCTCAAGACTTGCAGTTGCCCCCATTGCAACCATCTGGTTTTCCTTGGGGGCCTTCAGTACGTTTATAAACATTTGCTTTCCTCACGTCCCCACTAGATCCCCCTTCTTCTAGTTGAACAGACCGTTGTGCTCTTTACATTCTGGGCTCTCCACTGGGTGCTCACATATCCTGACTGGGAGCCCAGTCTAATTCTTATCAGCCGCTACCATGACAACTGGCGCCTCTGTCAACTTCATTGACCTCAAGGTGGCCCAGGCACTAGACCTGATGGTTACCATGGGGGTCCCCATTATTGGTGCCTCTTGCTTACCAATGATTACACTGTTTCTTTATGAGCCACTATACTTATCAGCCCACATACACCACTTTCAAGCCAACTTCTTGGTGATCCCATATTTGTTTTATCCTATGATCTTAGGCGTTGGATGGTGGCGCTGGCAATTGTTATCTATCAACCATAATCTTAACACTCTTGCTTTAACCTCCTTCTACCATGTGAGCGAAATTTTTCTGCTATCCACCCTGATGGAAAGCAATGTCATCTCGGCGACTGTAGAGTACACCTTCCAAAGCTGTCCCTGAACTGCTTATAACGCCTCACATCCTGAGCCATATAAGGAGATTCTCAACGTCAATGGCGGAATTGCCTACCACTCACTCTGAGTTTGATCTGGATTTCTGCTTGTTGGTGGATCTCATCAAGATCAACTGCTCGCTTTACCCACACACCACCACTGAAGATCAAGCCCTGAAGACCTGAATTGATGAAATGATAGATAAGGGATGACTAATAAAGAAAACCTTTCTAGTATTGTCCCCATTAGATTCAACTAAAACCAGATAGTACCTTACGCCCTTGTGTGGGTTATGGCCAATTGAACAACGTCACCATGCCTGACCACTATCCCCTACTGCATGAGGCTGTCATATCCCATGCAATCACAAAGTCCAAGGTGTTCTCAAAATTTGACCTGGTGAACGCGTTACATCATGTTAGAGTAAAAGAAGGTCAAGAATGTCTGACGGCAATTTTTACCCACCACGTCATATATACCAGTTTAAGTCATGCCGTTTGGTGTCAAAAATGCCTGGTGTGTTCCAAAGGGTCATTGACCACACACCGGGAGACCTCCATTTTAAGTGCGCCATAGCATATACTGATGACATTCTGGCCCACTCATCCACACTGAAACAGCATGATAAGTATTTAGTAGCCGTGGCCGCCATCCTACAGAAGGCAGGACTGCGCATGAAACAATCA